>JAHRHZ010000098.1:18557591-18623800 GCA_024137785.1 Ginglymostoma cirratum
CAAGCAGCATCATCCTGCTCCTATGATGCTGCTTGACCTGCTGTGTTCATCCAGCCCCATGCTTGTTATCTCGGATTCTCCAGCATCTGCAGTACCTTTTATCTCTGCTCATATCTCATTGTTGGCAATTCGAACAAGGTGGGACAAGATCTCATGGAAGTATCTCAACAAAAATTTCAACATCAGGATAAGGACCAAATAAAGTTTTAGAAACTCTTCACTACAAGAGTTACCCCTTTCCACTTTCTAAGTCAACCATCTTGTTACTTTTACTAATTACAAGTAACATTTGTACGTTAAAACGGGGGGTGGGGGAAGGGGGTTAAGATTTTTCAAAATATTTTCGTACAGATTCTGACTCTAATGGGGAGACTTCATCCCATTCATCTAAGCTGGTTTATTTTGAAAAGTGCCATATTGAAACTTCACTGGCATGTATTGTTCATCCCAAATTGCCCTTGAGAAGGGTGAAGGTGAGAATTCCTTTGTGAACCACTGTACTGCAGGTACACATATAGTATTATTAGGGGGGTGTTCCAGATTCTCACCTGATGACAGCGAAGGAACAACAATATAATTCCATGTCAGTACAGTGCGCACTTGAAAAGGAGCTTGTGGTTGGTGATGTTTCCGTGCTTCTGCTGTTTTTGACCTTCCAAGTGATTGAAGGTGCATGTTTGGAGGTTGCTCTCAAAAGGAGCTTTGAGTTACTGAATAGGAAAGGTAAAAGAGGGGGACCTAAACCACTGTGTCATACCTCTTAGCAATTATATGATATTCCAAACTTGCCATTCATAAATGTTGATTTCGTTAGATTCAGTTAACTATATAAATACCTGCTATTCCTGGGCTAAATGGCAAGCCAACGCAGTCCAATGGATAGAGTTTTTTATCTGCATAAAACAAGAACTGCGTGAAACAGATAATAACCTAGATATTTTTAAGATTGCATACTAAATCTTCACTTTACCAGATATTACAGTAAATTCATTGCACTTTGTTTCATGACTCACAGAAGCTTTAACACCTTTTTATAGTTGCCGAGCAACAACAGATTGGCAAACATGCAGCATATGATATGTGACACTTCATTCGGAATACAATTAGCATAACATCTATGCAACAGTTTAGATTTATAGCAAGAAGGAGTAGGTTATAAGTGTATAAAAAATTAATCTCAGAATTTAAAATGATAAAGTAACTCGTTGCTTGTTTCACATTTCAAAATCTAAATAGCACTCAAAACACACATTACTACGATCTTATTAATATACAAAATTCCCTGGGAACAGACAGATTGTAACTCTACTCTCAGCTTCTTGTACCTGTAATTTCCTGGACTAATTTTAACAGAACCTGTCCATGGATTTTATGTTTATTTAGATCTCTACAGAACGAACAATAAATGATCAGCTGTTTAGAACTAGTTCACACACATCTGCCCTGGACGAGTGTCATAACATGTCTGAACAGGTTAATTAAAATTTTTTTTGAAGAACTAATCAAATTAATAGATGAATAGAGTAATTGAATTTTTCTCCACTCCTCAAATTGAGAGATTTTGCTGATGGAAGCAAGGTGATTTCAGTAATGATTTCCAACCTTCACACAGCATACTAAATTTTTAACTTGCCTTAAATGTAAATCGAATAATTTTAATAAAGCGATGAATGACTGGCCTCTATTTCAAAGGGAGTTAAGTATAAAAATAGAGAAAACTTGCCAAACTATATAAGGCAGTATAAAAACCGAAAGAACTGTGGATGCTGTAAATCAGGAACAAAAACAAAGTTGCTTGAAAAGCTCAGCTGGTCTGGCAGCACCTGTGAGGGAAAAATCAGAGTTAACGTTTTGGGTCCAATGACCTTTCCTCAGTTCTGAAGGGTCACCGGACCCGAAACGTTAACTCTGTTTTTTCCTTCACAGATGGTGCCAGGCCTGCTGACCTTTTCCAGCAACTTTGTTTTTGTATATAAGGCAGTAGTCAGGCCACAGCTGGAAAACTGAACAGTTTTGGACTCCTTATCTTAGAAAAGATATATTGGCATTGGCAACAGTTCACAGAAGGTTCACTAGGCTGATCCTGGATATGGAGGGACTGTCTTACAAGGCGAGGTTGAGTCGATTGGGCCTGACCGCCCTAAAACGTACAAGCTTCTTAGTGGCACAGCAGGGCAGGAATGTGTGTGTGTGTGTGTGATAGTATGGTGGCACAGTGGTTAGCACTGCTGCCTCACAGCGGCAGTGACTTGGGTTCAATTCCACCTTCGGGCACCTGTCAATGTGGAGGCTGCACATTCTCCTTGTGTCTGCATGGGTTTCCTCTGGGTACTCCAATTTCCTCTCACAGTCCAAAGATGTGCAGACTAAGTGGATTGGCCATGCTAAATTGCCCATAGTATTCAGGGATATGTAGATGGGTTACAGGGGAAGGGTAATGGGTCTGGGTGGGATGCTCTAAGGGTCGGTGTGGATTTGTCGGGCCGAAGGGACTGTTTCCACACTGTAGGGATTCAATGATTTGACATGACAGGTTGGATGTGCAGAGGGCTGTAGAGGTTGGTTTGCTCAGTATATTCAAGGATGAGATTTTTAATTAGTAAGGGAATCAAGGGTTATAGAGAAAGGCAGGAAAGTGGAGGATTATCAGATCAGCCATATGTCAATGAATGGCAGAAAAGAATTGATGAATCAATGATGCAACATCATTAGTCTTACCGTGATTCTGACAGTAAAATCCAGAATTAAATTTGACACCAACAACAAGCTGAATGAAATGAAAACAAATCAGATAAAAAAACTTTGGATTCTACATCAGCTACTATACCTGGAGAATAGGACACAAACGAAGTTGTAATTTCATACATCACAGGCATCACTGATAGATGATCGAGAACAATGCCATCCTCTGTGAAGTAATCTTCAAAAGTCCACTCATCATACGGATCTTTGTCAGTTTCCAAAGTTGGCACCTTCTCAAACAAAACTGCACACTTTAATAATCTAACAATTTACAAAGTTAAAAGATCCTAACTCCTTACTAAACAATAAAAGGACTGAAACAAAATATTACTCATGCTGGGAATCTGAGATTAAAACAAAACAAGTGCTGGAAGGACTTAAGCATGTCAGCCTGCATTTATGGAGAGGAAAAACAATGTTGATTTTTCAGGTCGATGATCTTTCATCAAATCTGGAGAAGTTTAAACTTCTTAGTTTATAAGATAGTTTAAACGAAATAGTAGGCAGTTATTAAATACCGGTTAGTTTTGCTACAACTGGAGAAAGCATCGATGAGACAGTGCACAGTTTTGATCACCTTAGTTGAAGATGGATACACTTGCATTAGAAACAGTTTAGAGAAGGTTCAGTATACTGGTTTCTGGAATGAAGAAGTTTGTTTTATGGTGAAAGATTGAGCAAGTTCCACTGAAACTCATTGGAGTTTAGAAGTACAAGTGTCGTTTGGTAGAAATATATTCCAAAACACAAAAAGAAAGAAACCTGAAGTTTAAAGAGATCCCAACATAGCACTAGTAGCTCTCTCTCTCTCAACAAAAGGAGAGATTTAAAGAAGGGTAAAGAGATACAGTTTATCCAAGAAAATCTTACAAATCCTAAATTAAACTTTTACTTTTAGTCCTATTTAACTTATTGACTTTACTTAATTTTGTTATGAATGTTAGTGACATCAATGAATTTGATTGTATTTTATAAAATTTAAGATATTTACATGCAGACTAAGTAATTCAAAGTTCTCATATGAATCAGTTAGAAAAAACCTTGAGTAATGCTTTTGCCAAGACACATGACACACACAGCGCAGTAATAGGCAATTTGACCCAACGAGTGTTAACAACTGTCCAACTCCAATTGCTTTTGCAACTTTGTGGTGATTGTACCTCAGTGATTTATGAGGACAATTGTTTTGCACATTTGTAATATACAATATTCTTTTTCTGATAAAGGTGAAGTTTTATCATTTAAGGTTTCAACATCTATTTATTGTCAATTAGCAATCATTGAAAACAGTTTAATTTCACTGCAAGATATAGAACCTGGCTTTTCTTTTTAATTAAAAGGCATTAAAGTTAGTCATTGCCAGCTGAATTAAAACACAAGCTAGAATTCCTGCTTTCCTTTGAAAAGATAAGAGTCTATATAAGTGCTCAAAACGATCTTGATTCTGTCACCTAAAAAATCAAGATAACTTTTAATTACACCAAAAGGTCTGATGTGACAGGAAATATGTATAAGATATAATGCCAGACTTACAAATTATTCTTTGATATGTAAATTGTTAACAATAAACATTTATAAAGCAGAATCAAATCTTACCTTTGTTCTAAATCCATAATCATCAATTAGACACTGTCGATAAACATCCATAGCAGCACGAGTATTTTTACACAATTCTTCGCAGTCAAGTAAAAGGTCTGTAAAAGCACGTAGAAAATTAAATTGCAATGCATCTGTAATATTTCAGTCAAGAAAATGAAGTGCACTTATTGTGCAAAATGCATACGTATCAATGCACTGGGCACTGAATCAGGGAAGAGCAAGTTCAATATAATTCCTTCAATGCTCTTGATGTCAGATGTAAGCTGCTGCACCACAGGAGTACGGGAAAATTAAAGACCTTCTAAATTCAAATTACTCTCATAAATCTTCTACTGCCAGAAGCAAAGCAGAAAAATGGCAGCAGCCAAATGTTTGCTGTTCTTTTTCTTCTTTTGAACAAATGTGTTCTGGGCATCAGGGAAACAAATTGCAAAATAGATAGAAAGGAAATTAACTCAAAGATGTGGGGTCACTTTCTAAGCCAACTTAAGGTGGGGTGGTGGAGAAGAGAAACAACGTATTAGGCACTTTTATGACAGCTCCTCTAAATTAAGAAAATATATCCCTCCCCCTACCTTGTTCTCTTATAATCAGCAGGAAAATGTCTTTAAAGCTTTATTTTTGCCATATGTATAGACAAATTTATTTTTTCCTAAAAGGGAGTAGTGCTGGAAATTCAATTTATTTACCCAAGTTGAGTCAAATTAAAATTGTTCTTGCCACCATATCACCAACATTTCAACAGGCACGCTCAGGTTACATTAATTCTTATGACAATCTTTAGGAACAGTATTGCGTGAATGTCACACTGACCTCCATGTTAAACCTGTCCATTTGACTTTTCTGTAACGTGTTTATAGCTGCATAGCAGAATAAAGATGTTTCTTTCCTCCTGATAACATACCTTATTTTTGCAGAATTGTCTACACCTAATATTCCATTGTACTCCAAATAGTGATACTAAATATTTCATAGAAGAAATTTAAATATTGAACTTCTGGAATGCAGAACTGTTGATACCATGTGCTGAAACATAAATCCCTATTGGTATAAATGGATTGTAATTTTCAAATATGACAAATTTGTCCATGTTATTGTCAATAAACTAGTTTTACCCTTAATTAGAAAAGGACTTTGGACAGTGACCTTGAACATTAAAACAATTATAGAAATAAACCATTTTACATTAAAATTAGAAGTAATCCATAATTTTTCAGATACTGTTGCAACATTCTATTCCAAAATAATTTTGATACTAGCACAATTGCTGCTTAAATAAAAATTGAATGCTTCCAGGTAAAACAAATTTATCATCATATTTTAAATTTAAAAGAATTCCTTAATCCCTACAATTAAATTCTAAATATCTCAAAAATAAATTATTCTCAAATATGAGAAAATGAATTATAAAAATTAGCTATTATAACATCAAGGTTAAAAAGAACTTCTCAGTAAGAAATTACCAGTGCTGCAGATAGTGGCGGCTTGGCAGGCCAATTCATAGATAACAGAAGGCAAGTTCATTCCATTTGGAATGATCATGGGAACATTAGCCTCCAACATCTGACACAACTTCTGTGCCACGTGGAACAATACTCGACCAGTCTTACTGTTTTTGTACTGCCCATAAAGCTCACTGCAAATAGGATAGGAAATAATGATAAAAGAAAAATAATTGTGGTAACTTAATGATGTTTTAAAATCATTTACTTCTGCTTCATTTCAATCTGTCAAACATCATTACCCGACTAACAACATTTCAAACAGCACTTTTCATATGATAATTAAGAGGGCAGACTGATTTATGCACAACACAGCAATAATTTAGCTACGTACAATCAATAAATAGTTCCTATACCAAAGCTTCAATAATTCCTACCTGCAAAGATTCACTGTCTTGCCTATATTCCCATCAGAAAGCGTCCTCATTGCAAGTTCCGATACTATATCTTGTTCTGAATTTTGGAACAGGAGAGACAATTTGTATAATCTGGTCTCCATAGGAATCTTCACATTGATGTTTGAGCCACCAAAACAATCTGGGTCCTTTTCTAACTTGGAGTTAGACCATGTACTTGTATATGCTTGAAGTTGGCCTTCATACAATTGCAAAAGCACTTTAGGATTCTCATACTCTTCCAGGGAAATAAATACGTCAAAATACTCCTGCAAACCAAGGATGGAAGATCAGTCTTAAGTAAAATAAAATTCAAAATATACAGATTATAGAAATGTAATGTTTTAAGTAATAGCCTTAGGTAAGTGGTAGCAGTTTCGTATCAGGAGTAGGACTAGAACACATGATCTGCCAACAGAAATTAATACTTCAGTGCAGTATGAAGTATTGTTTGAGTATGGTGCCATATTTTGAATGATATTTGCAACCAAGGTTTCTAGTTTTATCACTCAGATGAATATAAAAGATCTATAGTATTATTTAGTATAAAGAGCAGTTCTGCTGTGCTGGCCAATATTTAACCTTCAATCATCACTATGACGGATTTTCAAAAAATTCACTCATGGCTAGGCCAGCAATTATTGTCAATCCTGAAATGTCCTACAAACAGTGGTGGTGAGCTGCAGTCCTTTGGGTATAGTAGAACACACATGCTATTAAAAAGGAAACACTGAGATTTTGACTCACGAACAGTGATGTGGTTCCTAGTTGGGATAGTATGTGGCTTGATGGAGAACTTGCGGGTGTTGGTGTCCCTGTGCATCTGCTGCTATCATCCTTCCAGGTAGGAGAGATCATGAGTTTGGAAGGTGCTCTGAAGGGAGCCTTAATGAGTTGCTGCAGTGCATTTTGTGGATGGTATACACACCAGCTGCCACTGTGCATCTTTGAAGGGAGTGAATGCTGAAGGTGGTAGATGGTGTGCCAGCCAAGTAGGTTGCTTTGTCCTGGATGTCGTCAAGCACCTTCAGTATTGCTGGAGCTGCACCCATCCAGGCAAATGAACAGTATTCCATCACTCTCCTGACTTGTGCCTTGTAGATAGTAGACAGGCATTGTAGAGGCAGGAGGGAAGTTACTCACCGTAAAATTCCTAGCCTCCATCTTACATTTGCAGCCACAGTATTTATATGTCTGGTCCAGTTCAGTCTCTGGTCAACTTAACTCCAGAATATTGATAGTGGGGGTTGCAGCAACAGTAATGCTGTGAATGTCAAGGAGTGATGATTTGGTTCTCTCTTCTTGAGGGTGGTCATTGCCTTGCACCACATGAAGGTTACTTGCCACTTATCAGACCAAGCTTGGACGTTCATCCAGGGTGGCTGCACACAGACAAAGACTGCTTTCAGTATCTACTGTGCTGTGAATGGTGTGGAGTGTTGTTTAATCATCTGCAAACATCTCCACTTCAGACTTTGTAACAAAGGGAAGGTCATTGATGAAGCAGCTGAAGACAGTTCTAGGAGACTACGCTGAGGAATTCCTGCAGAGATGACCTAGGATTGACTTCCAACAAATACAATCATCTACCTTTGTGTTTGGTTTGGCACTAACCAGCAGACAACTTTCTCCCCTATTCTCACTGTGTCCATTTTGCTAAGGCTCCTTGATGCTATATTCAGTCACATAAGTCAAGGGCAGCCTCTCCCACCTTACCTCTGCAGTTCAGCTCTTCGTCATGCTTGGACCAAGGCAATAATAAAGTTAGGTGGCAAGTGGCCCCGAACCCAAACTTAGCACCAGTGAGCAGGCTGTTCTTTTGCAAGTATTGCTTGACAATATTGTTGTCAACCCCTTCTATCATTTTGCTAATAATCAACAATAGACTGAGTTGGTAACTGGCTGTGTTGGATTTATCCTTTGTTTTGTGTTGAAGACTTATATGTACAATTTTCAATAGCGCTGGATAGATGCCAGTGTTGCAGTTGCACTGGAAAGGTCTGGCTAGTGTGACTAGTTGTAGAGCATCGTACCTTTAGTATTCAGTACCTTCAGCAGTTTCTTGCTATCACTACAGTGAACTGGCATTCAGTGCCTTCTCCAAGTCATGTTCAACATGGAGGAGTACCCAACTCATGCACTCCCACCGTCAACCCTCTCTTCCTGCCTACAACAGCAATAGGGTTCCCCTCGTCCTTCCCTACCATCCCACCAGCATCCACATCCAGAAGATCACCAGACACCATTTTTGCCACCTCCAGCGAGATGCCACCAGCAGACACATATTCCCCTCCCCTCCCTTGTCCGCCTTCCGCAGGGACCGTTCCCTCTGGGACACCCTGGTTCACTCTTCCTTCACTCTCCACAGCGTCCCACAGCACTATCACACATTCCCCTGCAACTGCCGAAGGTGTAACACCTGCCCATTTATCTCCTCCCTCCTCAGTATCCATGGGCCCAAACATACCTTCCAGATGAAGCAGCACTTCACCTGCACTTCCCACAATCTAGCCTACTGCATTCGCTGCTCACAACATGGTCTCCTCTACATTGGGGAAATGAAGCATAGACTGGGTGACTGCTTCGAAGAACATCCATGTTCTGGCCACAAAAAAGATGCGGAGCCTCCAACTGCCTGCCACTTAAACACAACACCCTGTGGCCTGGCCAACATTTCTGTCTCAGGTTTGCTGTAGTGTTTCAGCAAAGTTCAGCACAAGCCAGAAGAATACACCTCATTTTCCGCCTGGGAACGCTGCAGCCCCCCGGACTCAATACAGTTCAGTAATTTTAGGGCCTGAACTCTCCCATGTCCTAGCCCCCTACCCCACACACCAGGCCTTGTTATCACATAGTCTGCCATTACACACCACCCATTGTTAGCTACTAACAGTCTCCATTAACCCTCCAAGCCAGATCATTATCAACTTCTTTGTCTGTCCAACTGTTCTCTCTCTCTTTGGGCGCTATCCCCACCTATTGTTTACACCTTTCCCCATACCCCTCTCTATCTTCTGCATATAAACCGATATTTTCCTAGCTACCATCAGTTCTGAGGAAGGGTCATCAGACCCAAAATGGTAACTCTATGATATTTTTTCTTCAGATGTTGCCAGACCTGCTGTGTTTTTCCAGCAACTTCTATTTTTGTTCATTAAGGAGTACTTGTTCTTTTGCGGAGGCGAGGTACATGGTAATCAGCAGAACGCTTCCTTGCCCACGTTTGATTTGATGCAATGAAATGTCACGGTGTTTGGAGTCAATATTAATGGTTCCCAGAGCAACTTATTTTGGCTCAAGCTCCAAGATGTTGGTAAAGATGACTTTTCAGGGTAGACAGGATTGTGCTTGTCATTGTAGCTACTGGAGCCTACGTTGCTGCCAGGTGTTCTGTCCAATTTCATTCCTTTGCTTAGACTTCACAGTAGTTTGATACTTAGTGGCTTTCTAAGCCATTTCAGGGGACTGTTAAGATCCACACTGCTGGGGGTCTGACCAGGTTAGGTAAGGATGGCAGATTTCATTTCAAAAAAAGAAGGAAATTTCGTCACATTCCATGGTAGGATTTAAATGCATGTTCCCAGAATATTAGTCTGATTTCTCATTTAATAATGCAATGAGGTTAGCATTAATGTTAGTCCACCAGCTCCCCACATTGAATATTTGTGGGCCCTTGCAGTGTCTTCCTTGTTCTCTCAAGTGCAAATAGTGATTTCACTTCAAAAAGCTTGTTGACCCTCCATGCCATGGGATATTCTGAGAGCAAGGAAAGACAACTTCATGAAGACGCAGTTAAAGCAAATTGGATTTGCTTAAAATTGCAAGCCACATCAACACCATGATACCGATGTTCACTTTGAGCAACTAGCATCAGAATTCACACTCCAAATTCACCATGGTCAGCATAAATGAATCGTCTTCTGGCTGAATCTCTATTATACATTAATATCAAACTAGATATTTTAAACTCAAGTTCAATGATACATTCTATCATATTAGTTTTGATCATTTCCAAATCGTGTCTGAGTGATATTGTGCTGAATCCTCAGGAGTTTTGACCACTAGAAATTTGAATGAAATTTTCAAGCAGAACTTCAGTTAAATTTAAATCAGTGAATCCAAATATTTTTTATGCATACATTCAACAATATTACAGAATACTTACCTGTAAATTTGCAATTGTTTCAAACTTATTTAAAAAGTTTTCATATGTTTCCTTTTGTACAGTATTTCCTGAAATGCAAAACAATTCATGTTAATGCAGTGTAAATTTAATATTAGCTATAGATGTCTAAGACCACAGAAAAATTACCCTTTTGATTCCTCAGCAAATATTTAATAATCTCCACGATTGTCTTTGCAATTGACACCAGATGCTTCTTCCACTAAAATATAAACAATATCAAATCAGTCAATGGAATTCATACATTGTTATATACACAAATTCTTTTACTTCTACAAGTAAGACAGTCTAAAAACTAGAGTCAAATCTGTCAAGAAGATGAGGAAGTATTTCTAAGAGAATGGTATAAGTTTGGAATTATCTTTTAAAAATGACAATTGATGCTATCTCAATGATTAATTTGAAGTCTGGAGATTAACAGATTTTTGTTAACCAAAGATATTAAGTGACAGGAGGCAAAGAAAAGTTTCCTGAGATAGGTCACAGATGCATGACTGAAAAGACTTGCAATGTTAAATGGTCTATTCCTATTCCTTGGTTCTTATTATCTTTACTTTTTTTAAAAATAATAAAAGATTTTCAGAACAGTCAGAACAGGGGATGCCATCAATAGCTTCAGCGAGATTTGTAAAATCAGCTGGGATTGTTACGTATTGATCTTTTCAAAAAGTATATGAGCATTCATATTGCAAGACAGCATAAAGGTACAAATCTGAGTTACCGCTCATCCCATCATCCAATATTTTACCAATGCTCAACAAAGCTCAGACTGGATAAAAGTTTGAGCAAGGTAGCAGAGAAGGTCATCAGTTATGGCACCATATCTCTGATGGCAAATAATGCCTCCTGGGTGAAAGGGAAGAATGACCATTTCTGAACATACACAGCACCAAAATAACTATGCATGATATAATATTTAATCTGCACTTTGTTTATAATCAGAATGTTAATCTCATTCCATCATATAAAAACAGAAGATGACATTTCTTAAGGAACTATCATCGCGATCTTACCTCAGGATCTTCAGGTTGAGTTTGGATTTTCAACTGTGCCCAAGTGATTAAACGCAATATGGTGCTCTCAGCTTCCTCCAATGTAAGAGACTTCAGCAAACTGAGGCAGCTATCTCTCTGTTAAAAGAGGAAAAAGGCAGGCATGTTTAGTCATTTATTTTTAAAATTATAAATACAAGGTGAAACCGTAAGGATAGTCACTTGGGGCATCGAAATGAGATAAAACAGGGCAGAAGATGAGAGAGACGAAGTTTAGATATTAAAAGTCTCCAGTTGCCTATTTCGACTAGTAGCGCAACTTTGGCAACAAGGTGTAATTGTAAATGTCCCTATTCAAAGAAATTCGACTTGAATAAGCTTCTAGGGAGCCTACATTTGTTGCACTTCAAAGAAAACAATGACATACTAAAACAGAATCTGCAAAGTGAACAGTATCTCAAGATAACAAGGTGTGGAGCTAGATGAACACAGCAGGCCACGCAGCATCATAGGAGCAGGAAAGCTTGGCGTTTCGGGCCTAGACCCTTCATCAGAAATGGGGGAGTGGAAGAGGGTTCTGAAATAAATAGGGAGAGAGGGGGAGGCGGATAGAGAGGGGGAGGCGGATAGAAGATGGACAGAGGAGAGGATAGGTGGAGAGGAGACAGACAAGTCAAAGAGGCGGGGATGCAAGACCAGCCTTTGAGCAAAGGACACAGAAAGCAACATGGATGAACAAAAGCAAAGATACTGAAAGCTCTTCTTTCCTTCCCTGCATCTCTATCACAATTCCTCTGAAGCTTAGAAAATAGCGGATGAAAAATAACTTGGAACAATAATCATGATTTACTGAGAATTTCAGGTTTGCCATTGCGGAACAAACAAGACAGCAGCTAAATAAATAAGACAAGACACTGCAGTGCTGGAAATGTGAAACACACAGAAACAGAAATTGCTGGAGAAACTCAGCAGGTGCTGCAGATTTGTGAAGAGAAAGTAGAGTTAATGTTTTGAGTTCAGTGACCTTTCTTCAGAATTAATAGCAGATAGGAAAGGTGACATTCATGGTAATGGCAGGAAAGGAACAGGTAAGTGGAAAGGGAGCCCATAGTTCGAGAGAAAAAAAGTTAGGCAGACAAAGGGATTGGGATAATAAGCCAGGGAAGAAAAGAAGCTAGATGAGTGATAATGGGAGCTATGAGTGGGTGAAAATGGGTTGGCTGTGCTGAAAACAACCCATTTCATGACAGGACCTGAGATTTGAGGGTGGGCAATGGGCATGGAAGGAAGTGGCCATGCTCTGAAACAATTAAACTTGATATTGAATCCTGAAGGCTGTAAAGTTCCCAAGTGAAAGATGAAGTTTTGCTCTTCCAGCTTGTGTTGAGTCTCACCAGGGCATTGCAGTCGGCTGGAGACAGAAATGTTAGCTAAGGTGGTGCGTTGAAGTGGCAGGCAACTGGAAGGTTGGGATAATGTATACCGACAGTGGAAGTGTTCCACAAAGCAGTCACCCAGTCCATGTTTCATTTCCCCAGTGCAGAGAAGACCACATTATGAGAAGCAAATAGAGTTGTCGAGATTGAGTTAAGTACAGGAAAATCACAGCTTCACCTGGAATGTATATAAACAAGCAAATGTTGCACCCTTTGTGGTTGTATGGGAAAGTACTGTGGGTTTGGTGAGAAGTGTTGGGAATGGAGGAGTGAGCCAGGGCAAGGTGGAGGGTACTGTCCCTGAGGGATGCTGTTGAGAGGTGAATGAGAGTCTGGCGATGTCATACCACTGGAGCTAGTGAAAACTGCAGGTTATGATCCTTTGGATGCAGAGGCCAGTAGATTGGAAAGGTGAAGACCAGGGGGATTGTTGTTGTGGGAGGGAAGAGAAGGGCTGACGGCAGAAGTACAGGAAATGGGTCAGACACAGTCAAGGTGGCAGGAAATCTTCAGTTGAAGAAAAAAGGTGGACATTTCTTGAGGCATCCCTGTGGAAGGAACAGATGCGACAGGGATGGAGAAACTGGGAGAATGGAATGGTGTCCTTCCAGAAAGCAGGATGTGAGGATGTATAGTAGAATATGTTAAGGATGTATGGTGTAGTTTTGAGTGTTTTAGCTGCTAAATCGTTGGATTCAATTTTCATTCTCACAAAGCAAAGATTCTTTTAAAAAAAACTTTCAGCTGCATTAGTATTTACTTTCTGTCTGAATGACAAATCCTTTCCACCTTCATTGTAAGTTTTTAACCCATTTGTGTGAATGCGTCTGATGTTGTGTTTTCTTATTTTTCTCGAGTCTACCAGACAATAAAACTCTACTCTCCTTCACTCAAGAAAACCTTGGAATTAGCTTTCCTCGTGTTTTGATCTGGTTAACTTAGTTTAATCAAAGTGTGATAGCTACTTGCTAGAAAAGAAATACATATACTTGTTATGAACAACCACGAAACAAGAAACAACGCCAATCATCCCTCCTCACTTTTGTGATCTTCAACAACAACATTTGGGGCTGAGTTTGACAAAGAGTCTAGCGAGAAGCTATCTTCGTTGGGCAGAATTAGGTAAGGACATAGACAACGCTGTGAAACAATGAAGAGTACGTCAGGGGGTAATAAAGAAGCACTGTTGGTAACTTTGCAACCATGCAAGTTAAGTGGGGCAAAGGCTGTATATTAATGTTGCAGAATTTGAAAAATTAAAGCTATTCATTGCAATAGAGAGCTATTTGAAATGAATTGCAATTCTAATGAATCAAACAATTAATAAATCTTTACAGACTTCACATCCTGCTTTCTGTATGAACATCATTCCTTTGTCCCAGTTTCTCCATCCCTGTCGCATCCGTTCCTTCCAGTGATGTTTGATTGCTACTTACGAATTCCCAGAGGAAACAACAGATCTGAGTTTTGACTCAGGAGTTTTCAGATCTCACGAGATCAAATGAGACAAAACGCATTAGTTTTTATCTTGCCTTGAATAGAGGAAAAAGGGGCACACTACAAATCATTGAGTGTGTGCTTGTTAAATGAATGCTAGATACAAACTGAAAGAAACATTTAGATACCACTGAATCACAAATAGCCAATTTTTTATTTGTTTATCCTAAGACACATCAATACCATAAGTAGAATGCCAGCTGAATCGTTTTTTAAAAGGCAGACTCGAATGAGGTTTCGATTGCAGAAGCAACATCAGCAGTCAGCAGAATAAAAACAATCCTGACAGAAAAGGAGTCATTAAAGGGGTGGAGTGAGCGAATGAAAGACATCTGAATCTTAACTAGTTGAAAGGATAACACCACAGATGGCTGAAGTGGCTGCCAGAGACAGATGTGAAAATATACAGTCCTCACACATATTCAGTGATGATGTTTGGTGGTTGGAAAGGTTAGGTTTGTACATATAGATCATGTTTTATCTTCAGAAGTTTGTGAAGAGAGTTGTGAAGAATCAAATGAGTCTGATGACTTGGAAAGGTGGAATACAGGTAGAGTACTCCACACAATATGCTTGAAGCCAGAGCAAAGGAGATTCAGAGGCAGACTGACATGTCTCAAATGTAAAATTCAATTGAAGGTCAAGGGAAAAAAAATCAGTCCTTGTCAGAGAAAACATCTCAGTCCAAGATGGGTCAAGGTCCTTCCCCAAGTTTTGGATGTTTGACTCAAGAAAGGATATTAATTAATTGGAGAGATTTCAGAAAAGATTTATCAGGATATTGCTGAGGCTGGAGGGTGTTGAGTTATGAGGAGAGACTGGATAGACTGAGACTTCTTTCACTGGAACTTAGAAGGGGGTGACCTTCTAGAGGTTATAAAATCATGACGGGCATAGATACAATGAATAGCAAAAGGTCTTTTCCCTCAGGTGGGGAAGTTCAAAACTAGGGGCATACTTTTAAGAAGAGAGGAGAAAGATTTAAAAGGGACCCAAAAAGCAACTTTTTCACACACATATGGAATGAACTGACAGAGGAAGTGGTAGATGAGGTACAATTACAACATTTAAAAGACATTTAGAAAGGTACATGATTAGGGAAGATTTAGAAAGGGATATGGGCCAAATGCAGACAAGTGGGACTAGTTTAGTTTGGGAAACTTGGTCGGCATGAACGAGTTGGACCGAAGAGTCTGTTTCTGTACTGTATTAGACCATGATATTTAGGCATAGAAATTTAGTGGCTTTTGCTACACATATTAGAATCTAGCCACATTATGAAATAGTATGCCATCATAAGGGGATTATAAATTAAGATTAATGGAATAACTTTATTGATATGTAACAAACAGTTAAAACTACAATTCTTCTTCCTCTCAAAGTCCAGATCAGAATCTGCCTTCACTCAAAATTTAATAAGCATCAAATTTTTAAAATATTAAGGAAGAGCATTTAAAATTTCCTGTTCACTGGAAAATATATTTAATATTGCTTAAATGCCCTAAATACTTAACTAATTATTTTGCCTAAGTATATCCTCATGCTTATACACAAAACAATGATGTTTCAGGCTAGCAAATAAAAACATTGTTCAGCTCTATCCATTTTAAAAGGGATGCATTAGTATCATCTGGCTAGATTAATATTCATCTAGATTCCAATCAAATTGGACATCTCCTCCCACGAGGAGCTCGAACAGTTCATCCACTTCACCAACACCTTCCACCCCAACCTGAAGTTCACCTGGACCATCTCCAACACTTCCCTCTCCTTCCTGGACCTCGCTGTCTCCATCTCGGGTAACCACCTAGAAACCGATGTCCATTTCAAGCCCACTGACTCCCACAGCTACCTGGAATACACCTCCTCCCACCCACCTTCCTGTAAAAATGCCATCCCCTATTCCCAATTCCTTCGCCTCCGCCGCATCTGCTCCCAGGATGAGGCATTCCACTGCCGTACATCTCACATGTCCTCATTCTTCAAGGACCGCAACCTCCCCCCCCACAGTGGTCGAGAACGCCCTCAACCGTGTATCCCGCACTTCCCACAACTCATCCCTCACACCCCGTCCCCGCAATAATAACCAAAAAAGAATCCCCCTCATCCTCACGTACCACCCCACCAACCTCCAGATCCAATGCATCATCCTCCGACACTTCCGCAATCTGCAATCAGACACCACCACCAAAGACATTTTTCCCTCCCCACCCTTGTCTGCTTTCCGGAGGAACCACTCCCTCTGTGACTCCCTTGTCCGCTCCACACTCCCCTCCAGCCCCACCACACCCGGCACTTTTCCCTGCAACCGCAGGAACTGCTACACCTGCCCCCACACTTCCTCCCTCACCCCAATCCCAGGCCCCAAGAAGACTTTCCACATCAAGCAGATGTTCACCTGCACATCTGCCAATGTGCTATACTGCATCCGCTGTACCCATTGTGGCCTCCTCTACATCGGGGAAACCAAGCGGAGGCTTGGGGACTGCTTTGCAGAACACCTGCGCTCAGTTCGCAACAAACAACTGCACCTCCCAGTCGCGAACCATTTCAACTCCCCCTCCCATTCCTCAGACGACATGTCCATCCTCGGCCTCCTGCAATGTCACAGTGATGCCACCCGAAGGCTGCAGGAACAGCAAATCATATTCAGCCTGGGAACCCTGCAGCCCAATGGTATCAATGTGGATTTCACAAGCTTCAAAATCTCCCCTCCCCCAACCGCATCCCAAAACCGGCCCAGCTCGACCCCGCCTCTCTAACCTCTCCTTCCTCTCACCTATCCCCTCCTCCCACCTCAAGCCCCACCCCCATCTCCTATCTACTAACATCATCCCGCCCCTTGACCTGACCTATCTCCTCCCTACACCCCCCACCTACACTCACCTTTACTGGCTCCATCCCCGCCTCTTTGACTTGTCTGTCTCCTCTCCACCTATCCTCTCCTCTATCCATCTTCTATCCGCCTCCCCCTCTCTCCCTATTTATTTCAGAACCCTCTTCCCCTCCCCCATTCCTGATGAAGGGTCTAGGCCCGAAATGTCAAGCTTTCCTGCTCCTATGATGCTGCTTGGCCTGCTGTGTTCATCCAGCCCCACACCTTGTTATCTCTGATATTCCATTGCAGGTCATCAATATAAGTATCTAAACCTCCAAACAGAATTTTTGACAAATGCTTCCTTAAAAAGTCAATTCTTCAAAAATTATGAGGGATGGTGATGAGGAAATTCAACTATGACCGAAAAACTTATGGCACTATCCATTATTGTTTTTCTTCCAATTTATATTTATACCTGCATATTTAGAATTTACCAAAAAGTTATGACCAGCTGAAATCCACACCATTTGACACAAATGTGAATACATAAAGGAATACTTACATCATCATTAGATGCTAAGTGCTTTAAGTGGAGGAAATAGACTTCAACCGGAGACAACAGGTAGGCATGAACCACTTTCAAAGCATCATCCAATGATGATGACTGGTCCTGCTTCAAGATGAACTTTACCAACCACTGATGAAAAGAACAAATTACAATAATTACTGAAAATCAAGGTATGTCAAAAGTGACATCCTTCATACTTAAAGATAGACACTAAAAGAACATATTAGGGATTAATGTAAGGCAGGAGTTACTTGATTCTTGATGAATAGAAGACAATATCCTAAAAGTAATCCTTAAATATTAAATTTAAATTTCAAAATAAATCTGTATAAAATAACAATATAAGAAGTTTAGACATGGCTCGAAACTTGGTGACTGAAGAATGGCAAGAAAATCAAAATAGCTCAAGTCAATGAATAAGTGCTACAACCTGAGCACCTGTACAAGAATTGAATGCCTAACATGACTCTGACCAAGTTTTATTTTTGATTTTAAAACTTTGTTTCTGCAACAGTAATTTATTCTGAATCTAAACCTATCAACATGTTCACATATAATTTGTTTATAACAATATATTAAATTTACAATCCTACCATTATCTCATGATCATTGAACATGTCAAAGTTCCGTATTCCATAACCTCTTAACAATTTCTTCATCTCCATCAGCCTGTAGCTTTCTTGCAACAACTTCACCCTAACAACAACATCATTGGTTATTTATCAAACATTTTAGAAAGGTCTGAAGGTCACATGGTTAATGGGAAGTATTTAGTCACAATTAATGCTTTGATAGATTGTATAGATTCACATGGAAAGCAGCAATGGGAAATGTATTGATTAGATGTTAAAAGCCAGTTCCTTCCAAACAATTTTTTGCTGTGAACCCACTTTAAAACTTTACACCTGATACAAACCTGGAGTGAAAATTGAGGGCCGAGGCAGGTAGAATTGTTGAGCAGGATGGTAGATATAATAGCAGGAATACATGCACGAAGAGCAACTAAGACACCTAGCATTTTGGAGGCTCTGATGGTGTCAGTGATTGCACCTCTCAGCTCATGGAGTAGGCCATGCCAAGAGGCACAAAACCCCACACGTTTAAAGAAACCTTGTCGCCGATCCCAGGAATGTCAAATGCAAGTCTCCATTTCACAGCCAGCATTGTTGTTCATCCTGCAACCCCATAGTGGTGGCAGTGGTAGGGGGACAGCAGTGTTGGGCATTGTACCACAAAACTTTTCAAAATTGTGGTACAATCACTCCATTAGCTTCAAAGCCTAAACATTTCCCACTGTTGCTACATGCCTCCTTCATTTCCATAATTAACTCATCATAGTATTCAATTCAGTATTGGAAACTTTCAGTTCAGTATCCAGGTAAGACTGCCTAAAAATCATACCGAGAATGTTCAGTCTGATGGTGAATTAGCTCATTTCAGCCAGGATAGCGCTGGGTCACTACAATTTTCTATGAGTATCACCTCAAAGTCACAGTCTCAAATAATGCAACCATCTTAAATTCACCTTAATTCTGAAAAGAAACATACTTGGGATGATTCATTTCCAAATGCTGCTTGACAAGCTGTTCCACTGCATTGCTCCAAGGCACTACTGCTCCATACATTATCTGTAGCACTGCATCAAAGATTAGCTGTGAAGGAAAATCACCATTACCAACCACTACCACAAAATCTAAAAAAAAAAGATAATGTCATTAACAACTAAAATTATTCCGGTGTTATTCCAATCCCTCAAAGAGCACCCACAGAACAGAGGGTCAAAATGCTCCCAAGCTCTTCTGCGCTACCAGGGTTATCTTGCCTTTGTGGACACATACTTCACATTATTACATCACTGCATTTTTCTCTCTCCATCAACAATAATAAAAGAAAGTTACTTGTGTACCATAACGTTGTGCATTGGATACCTACATCAATTTCAGTCATACAGCCCAGTACAGCCATGGCTTTGGCCTCCCATGCAGTTTCAAAGAGAGAGGCTGAACGTGAACTACATCGTTCTAGCAAATCCTGTCGAAAATATGACAGTAATGTGTTACTTAGGCATCTTAGTCATTAAGGATATATTCCATTTGAAAACTGTAAAATACAAGCTACATCAAGAAAACCAGACTTACAACTGTCTACAGGAGCTACATGCACACCACAAGTCTACAAACTGTACAAATCAATTTCACAATAATATAAAACAAGGAACTGAGGATGTTCAAGATCTGAAACATAGAAAAATAGCAAATACTGCAGAAACTTAATACTGCAAAAATAGAGGATGATGGGGCTATTTCTATGGAAATGGTGTTTGCTGAGTTGATAAATTTCCCAACTGAGCTCCCCACCTGGTCATCAAAATTCCAGCCATAGTTACAGTATGAAAAAAGCAGGGCAGCTTTCCCAAAATTTATTAAATGTTTCTAACATCAAAGTGTCTACTGCTTGGTGAAAGAGAAAAAGCCTCGATCAAACTGTGCATTGTTGTCACTGGACATCAGTGTCCACTTCTGATAAAAGATGGAAAGGAGACATTCAATTGCAGAATGTCTTTCAGGCAATACCCTCCAAGGCATTCTAGAACAGAGGTTAGGAAATGCTCAGAAAGATACAACATTTCAAACATGAAGAGGTGATTGAGAGGCAAATTATAGAAGTATACAAGAACACATACGATGGTAGAGAAAGATTTTTCAATGCTAATGGATCACATGCAATGGATCACATATTCTACAGTATTATGAAGCCAGATTTAAAACTAATGAGCTATTTTTACACAGTGTCTAGTACATGGAATGAACCTAGGTATGGAGTACTTGCTGCAAAATCCCTGCAATTATATAACAACTAGATGGTGCAGATTAGATTGAATCATTACCCATGACAGATGAATGACTTTCCTCATCTTTAATTAACCCATGAACAGACACAGCATGAGCAATGTTTTGGGAATAAAGTATTTTAAAATATGTTGTTCCTTTCTGAAATTCAAAATGAATGTATTCTGTCTGAAATAACTCCGCAGAGACCATCACCAAGTCACCTTTCTTTACACATAGAGACTCCTTAACTGTGATCCAGCTCCGTCAGAGCCTGCTCTCAGAGTGAACAGAACCTCTGACACCCTTGTTCATATCTGTCATCCAGGGCTCTCTGAATGGACCAGATCAACAGTTCCAATCAGGTAACTCATATTCTATGAGGTTCACTTGGCTAACTTTTGTAACAATCACTACACCAACATTATTTTTTCAATGGAATATTTTACCTCTTGCTTGTATTGGGCATAACTGTTGACTAAATACAATTTCAGAACTCTGTATGAAGTATTTTTTAAAGATAATAAAATTCAACTCTCTGCACCCACTTTTGTATGATTCCTAATACTTTTACTAGCAGAGTTATTAATTTTTAAAACATATTTCTCCAGTTAAACAGTTGACAACAAATCACATTACCAATTAGCTATTGCATTTGCAACTTTGATTATTTTTGTCATAAAGTCACTGTAGAATAGTAGTCACCTTTATGTAATGCAACAGCAGCTCTTCCTTCTGTAAGTTGTGCCTTGCTATATAAGGCTGTATAACGTTTTCAAGGGTTGATGGAATAAGCTCTGGAGCCAGAACCCTATCCAACATGCGAAATACAATTGTTGCTGTAGTTTCCTAATAAGCAAATCAAGTTATTAGCTTTTGGTAAACTGCATAACATATAAAAGGAAGTATAATTCCAGTTACATCATCTTGTTATATACCGATTACACAATTTAAGATCTGATATTGTAATTTCAAAAGAATATGATTAAAATCCTTTACAGTTTTGTTCACTAGAGTAGGCATCAGCTCATTATGATCAATTTGCACCAAATATTTAACAGAATTGTGAACAAGATCATTTTGTTCCGACTTAGTGTCAGATGATTGATCCAGTGCTCAACAACTATTTTAAATAACCTGAACATTCAGTTACTAAGGCTTATCTGTAATGTATAAGGATTGTACTGTATTAAGCCTATGTTAAAAATATTAGCAAATATTTTACAATAAAGAAAAACAAGTCAGAAAAACGCTGAATTTTCTACTTACAACATTGTTCGAATGTACCAATTCTGGATGTACAAAATTAACAATCCATTTTCCTGGCCTGTATTTCATGAAATGAACCACTTACTTTTTCAAACTCTGAAAGTGCCAGTTTGCAGTTATACTTTCTGTGGAGATCAACGAGCTCCTGCAGATTATTAACCAATGTCTTTAACTGGTACACTTCCTCACAATCCATGTCTTTTTTCTAAATTGAAGACAAACGAAACAGAAAAGCTGAATCAATTTATTTAATCATTTCAAAATTCAAAAACTGTTATCCTTTTAAAGTGTACTGTCCCATTCCTCCCCACATAATTTCCCTCTTTCATAAAGGCACTAACGCACATTAGAATGGAAATGTACAAGTGTTTTACTGTTTTAGACTAGTTGTTTATAACTGATAAAGATCAATAATATCAGCGATATTGCTGCCTAGAAAAATCAACTGACTCTGCACAAAGCATAAAGATTGAAATGGGGACTTTCTGATCTTTAGTGGTGCACAAGATGGCGCAGATACCCAGAAACAAATTTGGTGATAAGCTGCTCAGAGCTTCTTCAATCCAATTTATGGAAGCAGCGAACATTCTTGCTGCATTATACACTTTGAATGTCCATAGAAACGTTTTTCCACTTTTAAGCCAGAAAATTTTTGTAACCATTCACGCTCTACATTTTTTATTCCAAATTTATTGCACTGAATTTAAACTTATCTTCAAAATTTCCAGTTTTATTTTGTAGGCTAATAGGTTCCAATGGAAATGAAGAAAATGGAATTCCACTTCCCCAAAATTGATTAAAATCAGTTCTGATGTTTTTGAAAAGTGTCATGTAACAAAAAGCATAGCTCACTAAGCATAGTAATTCAATAAAAACATTCCATCCACTCTGAATAGTTCCCTATGTAATGTTATTAACAAAACTAAAATTTCAGGAACATTTTCCTCTTAACTCTGGTATGCGAATGCATAATTTGGTTTCCATTAGGGAACCCTATAAAAATTCTATATTCAGAGGGCACTTAATTATATTAGCTTGCGCAGATTATTTTCCAATGTGGGATTTCAGTTGATAGGATGTACTAATGCACCTGATACATTAGAAAAAGGTCATCCAACATCATCCTCCTTGTAACCAACATTGCTGATAATCTATGTTGGTAGCAATAGCTGCTTGGAAGTAAATTTGTATTTATCACAGAATCATAGAGTAGTATCCCTACAGTGCAGAACGAGCTACACAGCCCATCGAGTCTGCGCTGACCCTCCAAAGAGAACTCTACCCAGACCCACTCCATCCTGTAACACTCTGTTAATCCTTGAAACTAAACACATATTGTCAAGGAGGCATTCACTCAAAGTCTTAAAAATGGAACTATCAGTCAACACAGAACTTCAAGCCAACTTTAACATTAAGGTACACAAGTTAAAATAAAGCTAAAGCTTGATCCCAACAGACAGAAATATTTAAAGCTTATTTCAGAAGCTCTCTCATGCCGAAACTATTACCATTTTAGTTTGTTGCAGAATGTAGTATAAATGTTCAAATAAGATCACACCATGCAGGGTCAGAAGCACTTTAAAACAGGAAAGATATTCAGTTCTGTGTTTTACACTATTTAAGGTGCACTTTGGAATAGACTACTTACAAGAGCTATAAGGATTGTTGTGGACCATACGGCTCTCTCATTAGAGAAAGATGACTTTTGGTGGTTTAATCTGAGGGTCCATGTCTCAGGTAATGGGGGAGGCTGAGTAGCAGAGACTTTAAAGGTGATCTAACCTATGGTGTTGGAATTACCTTGCATTGCAAACCAGCTGTCCAACCAATGGAGTAATTCAAACACAGTTTTTTGGTACGCAGTTGTTTGAATGTGAATGTGAATAGTAAAGATCCTACTCATTCTTTAGGATCAAAACCAAAGTGGCCAGAAGACTAGATTACTTACTTTCATTTAAGCTAAGGTGATGCTCCTGCTACACTAAGTTTTCAAGAGAACAAATATTTTGTCCAGACTGTACATAAACTAGATGTACTTTCTGACTAATTGTTCAACTTCACTGGCACCATTTTCATTTATTTCCACCTCCTCAACAGTGCTTGCTTGCTTCAATTGTACACAAGTAACCACTTTCCAGCTGTAGATTCAAATTTAAAATTCCACCTTCCAAAACTCCTGCTCATCTGAAATTTAATTGCCGGCACCTATCCTGCAGTACAACCTGTGCATCAGACCACTCCAGCTCACTACAACTTCCTATTCCCAGAAGAAATCCAGTTCATTCTCATTTACAAATCTCTATGCTGTTTTACCCAATCCTAATCTAAAAAACATAACCTCTTCTTCCAATTCTGACACCAGTTGTGAAATGAAAGGAATGCCAGATTTCAATTATATCATCACTTCTATCTGGAATTCCTTTCCTATACCTCTTTGCCTCCTTTCTCCATGCTTTCAAATGCCGTCTCAAAACATATATTCAGTTATATTGAAGAAACCAATGCAAAGATTAGTTAATCATACTAATGGAATCCAAAGTCCAGCTGTAAGAAGCTCAAATTCATTTGGCTTTTTCGCTACAAAGTACAGTTCCGCCATCCGCAATCCATTTTCTGGCCAGTTTGCCTGGAAGTGTACGTAAAAACAACAATAATGACAATTTCAATATTTGCAACATCTCTCAAGTTTGCATTAAAATGAGAAACAACATTTAGTCAAGACATAAGGACTTATAACATGAAAATCAAAATCAATATAGATTTTGCACTTCCCTGCAGAATATGGATTTAAATTGATAAATAATCCACACAGAACAAATTGTATTTATGGACTGTCTTTAACATAACTGTGATCCCCACTGTGCTTCATAAGAGTGATTACAAAACAATATTTTAGACCAAGGAGATATTAAAAGGCAATAGTAGATTTTATGGAGTCTTGTAAAAGGAGGGAAGTAGGGCAGAGAGATGGGAGGGTTAAGGAGATATTCGAAAGCTGAACACACAGATGCTAGCAGTAAAGCAGAGTAAACTGGTATTGAGGAAAACTTTGGTGGCCTTGTAGATTCTTTAGCCTGAAGAAGGCTACAGAGATAGAAAGAAGTGAGACTGTAAGAATGAGAATTTTAAAACTGAGGCATTGCCAAATGATGAGTCAATGTTGACCAGCAAGCGCAGAGATGATGGGTAAATGGGACCTGGTTAGAGTTAGGATAGAATTACTGAGCAGGTCAAGTCAAGCAAGATTGTAAGTAGGAGGCTGGCCAAGAGGACATCAGTATAATGTAAATGAACAGTAGTACAGGCATGGAGAAAAGTTTCAGCAGCAAGTAGATTTAAGCATGGATAAAGACAGACAATCACCAAAGTGGAAGCAGGTGCTCCTAGCAATAGAGGATATAAAGTAATTCAAGCTCAGTCATAGCACACCATGGTTGTGTCTGGCTCAGCCTCAAAGAGTGGGATGGGACAGAAAGTATTGAGAGACTCCAGGCTTCCCAGTATTTAATTTCAGAAAATTCCAATGCTCACATTGGATAAGCAATATATCAAATCAGAGGGAACTTAGTTCAGGTAAAGCTGGGTGTTGTGAGCACATATGTGGAATCTTACGCTCTATATTTAGATGAAACATGGAATAGTTAGTTGTTTTTCATAACTTTTTGTTTCAGATAATAAAGCACTCAGTCCTTGCTTTAATGACAGTTAGGTTTCAAATTGAAAAAATATTTTGTAACTTTTACTTTTGACATTTAAGGATATCATTGAAATGATTTTAAAAAATTGTTAATGAAAAAACTGTCGATCTGGTTTCATCCTCAGGGTGCGTAAGTGAATCCATCCAAACTGTTGCAATAGTTACCTTCTCAGTTAGTTCAAGACTCCGGGCTCTGTGCTCCAACCATTTTGCCAGAATTTTCTGCAGGAGTTGGAGGAAACAAAAATGTTACACTCTGTGCAAAGCGAAAAGAAATAGCATTTCTTTATCACAACTACTACCCATCATTACCTTTCCCTCAGGAACAATCCTCATGACAAAGGGAATTATCACATTTCTGAACCAGAGACTTAGTTCTTGTGAAGGGAGGCTTGCAGGGAGAGAATCTAGGAAATTCTGTAGTCTTTTCAAATCAAATTTGTTTTCAAACTCCACCTGAAATTGAAAAATGGTCTTAAGAGTAAAACTCTTACTGTTCAAACCATAAAATTCAACAACAATCATTCCAGGGTGACTAAAACAACACAGAAGATATGTTAAGCCTGACTTATAACTAACTCGTCTTTAAAATCCTGATTGTTGCATGCAATATACTTCCTTTTTTCCTGAATATTTAAGAAATATATGCAACAGATGTAGCATGGCTATTCTACCTAAAAATATAAGTAATGTTGTCTTGAGCAAGAAGCAATGTAGTTAACTCAACCAAATAGCCAATCCAGGCCAGCAGAAGAAAGCAAACCAATAAGGAACAGCTCTAACAAAGCATGTTACAGCAAAGAGTAAACCAGCTCCCAGCCTTATTCTAGATGGACATTACCGGCTAATTTGAAAGTTTTGTTCTGAGAGCCAGGATTGCAATCAGTTTGGTGAAACTAACGTGCCACTCAACTGGTGGATAAAAACAAAGTGGCTGCAGTAAGAAATGCAGTATGTGACAGATTCATACCAAAATTAAAACTTTGTTCAACGAGAAACGGGCTTAAGTAATGAAAGTATCTATATGAGTAAATATACACAAAATAAGTTTGCATGTATAGTAAGCTAGTTACAGTAAGGTAATGCACTAAAATTAGTGCAGAAGTTTAAAAACTTGTCATTGGAGCCACGTCTGTGATTAGTGAGCTTTCTACTAGACAACACTGCCCTCAAACAATCCAAAAGCTCTGTGGTTACTTCAACTGGTACTAGCATTTTTAATTCCAGATTTTAAAAAAAACTAAACTGAATTCAATTGATCAGACTGAGATTTGAACTCTCATTACTAGAATTAAAAGTCATTTAAGAATATTATTTTATTACCACATTCCAGTCAGTCGGTGAAATCAAGATTTCATGCCATCCAGCTGTCTAGTCCCTTGGAAAGTGAAAATAATGCTACAGAACAATTGATAGGCTTCAAGCTAACAGCAGAAGGAACAGAAGGCAAGGCATCTGTGGTAGCATTTCAAATTTAAATGTCACAAGACACATCAGCCTGCAGGTCACCAATTTAGTAAGTAGGATATGAACATAAATCATCATGTAGTACACTGCAATGGAAAGCACCTTTCAACACACAAGGCCAACACAACGTTTAGCTAATATTACCTGGTGCCTTAACCAAATGTACTCTGCACATTTCAGATTTCCCTCCTGAAGCTGCAACAGAACATCATTGAAAAGGTCTTCATTGTTTACAAACTTGATCCAAGCAATACCACTGTGAAAGAAAAACAAATCAAGCATTAGTCATGTTGCAGGCACAAACAAACTCCGAATTACATCTAATCCAAGAGTTCACCATTCAAAATTATGAACCATTAATCCCGTTCCCTGTGCACCAACAAACTTTTGCTACATGCTGCCATTTTGCCTCTTCTCCCTTCTAACACATATCTATATAAAACAAAAACAAACTGCAGACAGTAGAAATCTGAACGAAAAATAGTTGGGCATTTCATCAGAACTGCCTGATGAAACATCACTGGCTGAAACATTATCTCTGTTTTTCCCACAGACATAGCCTGATTTTATTCCAATATTCTTCTAATGTCCTGTTTGGACCAACTGATTGTCTTCTAGACTCAAACGTGCAATTAGGGATGGGCATACCTCTCTTGCACTCCAATGAACAAATTAATTTATAATATTTATATACATAGAAGGCAAATACCAAAACAGCTTTAACGGCCTGAATGGTCAATTTCTGAATTGTAACGTCCACGTAATGCAACCCTTTCAGCCTATCCACTGGAACTCTCCTCATTTTCTTTCTGTACTTCTTCAGAACATTTAAATCCATTTCTTCAATCAAATTTTTTATTTTTTAACAAATTGTCCCACTGTGATATTCTTCTTATTATCTCTAAAGTGCGTTGAACTGTCTTTCAATTAAAAAGGTAGAATATAAACTCAAGTTTTCTTTGTTGAGAAGAGAACTACAATGGCAAAATGACTAACCTGAACTTTCCAGGCCCATATGCTTCATGAAAAGTAGTGAGCCGTGCTTCTGCTCTCAATACCTAATTCAATGGATAAAATAATTTCAAAATGATCCGTAACATGTTCCTAAATCAATATGAAGGAATCAATAGAAATGTCTTATTACAAATACCTCTACCAGCCATAAAGCTTGCTTCTCAGTCAAACCAACAGACTTCTTATTTTCTTTCTTTAGAATCTGCAAAAAGATTCTCAGTTAAACAACAATATGTCTCGGTTGTCAATAAAACAAGAGCCATGAAACAAAACTCACCCGCTTTTTGGCATAATTTAACATTTCCATAGTCAGTTCAAAAGTTGGCCAAGGAACATCCAGACAATATTTGACTACAAACTCATCATCCTATGTTGGGAAAAGAAATAAATTTAAGACAGTCAGAAAAGGCACAAATATAATATAACTTCACTCAGCAGCTTTTAAACTTATATACCTGTACTTTGTGCAAATCTGCTTTTGCTTCATCGACAGTGTTTTGCCATGTTGATAGATTGGGAGCTTCTAAGGAACTTGAGGCTAGGTTCTCCAAAGCTATGTTAAGCCTGACTTTGTACACAAGCTGAAAGAAGTTTCAACATTTATTAACAAAAGTGCAAGTCAGTGTAAGTGTTATGTTTTGCTAGACCAGAATTTAATACTTTAAAGCAGGATTGACTTGTTAAAATTATTAGCAATTACACTTATATATACAAATGTTCACATGTCATACATTTGAGGAACTATATTTTTCACAATGCAAAACTGAAAGCATATGAATAGTAGGAATGGAAAGATAACAGCTACATAAACTGTGTGATAAATTGGCCACTTCAACATTTCATTAGATTTTATTTTCAATTCATAAATACTGCACACATTACTCATTTTATTTTTTGCTCTCAACAGAGACATATTGCCATGTGTTTTGTCTTGAACTCATCAAGACAGCTACAAGAATGGCATATATCAAATAATCATAGCAATTTATATGACAGGAGAAAAGGATACTGATTGGTTAGCAGGTCGACTCTGATTGTCAAGGAATTGCCATGAAGAATGAGAAAGAGAACTATAAGCTGTTGTGCCTTGTGTAATTCTAAAAAGTCACAACACTCTGTCAAATTCCTTTGATTTACAAAGAAATGGTCCCTGTGTATGAATATATGTCACATCAGAAAGCATAAATGAGCCATGCTATGATCGTCACTGATTATTTCAAATTGGTCGTTAACATTATTATTAACACGTACAGGATTGTTCAACAATTGTTGCCTTATCATGGAACCACGTCTAATAGTAAATATTTTGTTCTGGGTTTTGCAAGCACAGGCTGAAACCAGTCAATAATCTGCCTACTACTAACAGCTGGAGGAATGTGTTGTATGATTCTATCAGCCAATGATTACATTATCTACATAACTACATTATCTACATTGGCATTGTACAACAACATTGCTCAATTGTGGGGTAGATGTTTGGACTGATGGTAGCAAACTGTCAGTGAAAAATACCACTTGATGATTCAAGCAGACAATAAGAATATGAAACTGGTGGCTTAATATATTGTTCAAATGTTAAGATATTTTAACCTTTTCAGAGTAATTTGAAGTGGGCTGAGCACTTTTCGGGTCTAAACGTGACAGCCTTTAGCGAGCCTGCACAATCACGATGAACAATGATCTGCTCATTGTCCTCTTGGATATCTTTCATGCACTCTCTTTATGCATTGAGCTTACAAAGTTAGCACATGGCTAAGGCCTGAATTAAAAGAATGTGAACAAGTCCTAAAACACATGAAGCTACAAGAATCCGGGCATATACGCTGACTGGTAACGGAGGCTTGCCGTAGACAGTAGTGAAGAAAACAATAGCAGACTTCTCAACAAGCTTATTTACAAATATGCCACTGAATGAAGCCATTGACATTTGGCTGTGTCACTACATCATTAGAGATCTTAGAGGCTGGCAACTTGCAAGTGAAGTTCAATTTAATTGACACCATGTAAGCTGAAAAAAATGATGTAGCCATAGAAGGTCCAGCACTTACTAAGTGTTCCCTTAATTTTCTTGAGAAACACGTTTTCACAAACTGGTACCTTATTTCCTGTCCCATACATAACTCCAATGCTCAGATGATACTTTCAGCATCTTTCTGTAAGTACCTGTAAGGATCCTTACAGTACCTATTGATTGTCTTACACACATTAATGCACACTGTCATTCCCAAATTCACTTTTGAGATTTAGCAGTCTAACTCTTTCCTTGAGATGTGCATTGAGAAATCTGCTAATGGTATTTCTGTTATTGCCTGTGCATGCCTACTTTCACGTGTCAATATTCACATTGGGGTTTATGGAGCTCAGTGCATTACAAGATTGACTTAATAGCATCAAGTTCCACGTTGCTTTCTCCATGAGAACCTCTCTGTCAATCAATCATAGGTGATTTCCCACCAATAAGAATCCAATTTTCCCATCGTGTAAATTGTTGTATTCATTCAAAGTTTGGTATTCTTGCATTTGTTCTGAGGAGTGTAAGATGAAAAACTTCAGCAAATTTTTTTGTTAGCAACATTCAAGTTCTATATTACCAAGCAACTACTTACTTTTTTCTGACTGCATCTGCACAAACAGAAACAGAGTTAATGTTCCAAGTCCAATGTGACTCTTCTTCAGAACTTCAGTTTTGTTTCTCATCACACAGACCAATTTCTCCAGCATTTTGTTTTTTATTTCAGCTTTCTAGAATCTGTAGTATTTTATTTTTATTTAATCATTTCCTTTTCTTATCTCAAGTAGGGATATGGCCCATGGATGACAATAGGCTTGATTGATCCAAATGCCCATTATTTGTGTTTGACCTCAGTTAGTGGACAGGGTATCATTTGTAGCAGAAATTCAGTTAAGCTTATATTATACTTGGCATCCATATTGGAAGAAACTTACCTCAACATCCAAAGCAAATTGAATAGCAAATCTCTCTGCTTCCTCAAATTTATGTTTATAAAGCAGGCGACTTAGTCTAAAAACAGATTGCAAAATGTAAAACACAACTGCCAATCATAATTTAATTAACAAAAATAAAAAACAAGAAAAAGACTTGAAGCACACATCAGGTCAGTCAAGATCTGGGGCAAGAACAGAGTGATTTCAAGCACGAACCATGGACCTAAAAAACAGCAGTTGTGGAGTAAAAGCAAATAAAAATGAAACTTGGAATTTAGTGCAACATTTGCTAGAATATATGACAGAATTTCTGATATGTGACTGAAAATGTTTAAGAATTCAAAGGAAAAGGCTGTGCCATTAGTAAAATAAGTGGAAGGACTAAGAAAGAGTGAGAAAAACAGCTAATGGAAAAGAAAAAACTTGAAGAAATTGGGTTTTAAATTGAAAGCTAATGTGAGACCCACCAGCTCTAAAAAACAGTGAAACAAATAAATAAGGATGGTGCACAGAAGCACAAGCTTCCAAATGATTCACGTCCAAAATGCCAACACCTCCTCAAAACAACAGGGAACGTAAGCAGTCAAGTACTGTATCTGATTTGGTTGCATGGAGAAGCAACAGGTTAGAGCTGAAATGGTAGGAATATCGACCAGGATGCCAAAGACAAGAGAGAGGAGAGGAAGAGGTGCTGTCAAATGCTGAAGCTGGTGCATAACGAAATGAGTTGGAATTGAAGTTTTATTTTATTCACTCGTACGATGTGGGTGTCACTGGTTGGCCAGTATTTTTTGCCTGTCTCCATACAAAAGGCGATGGTGAATTCCTTCTTAAGCCACCTCAGTCTACGTGTTGTAGATAGACTAATAACACTGTTAGGGACGCAGTTCCAGGATTTTGACACAGCTACACTGAAGGAATGGCAATACATTTCCATCAGGATGGTGAGTGACCTGGAGGGGAACTTGCAGGTTATAGTATTCCCACATATCTGTTGATAGCTCTTCTACATGGAACTGGCCATGGGCTTAGAAGGTGCTGTTTAGGGATCTTTGGTGAATTTTTACCATGCATCTTGAAGTTGAAAGGTAACTTATATGAGAATGGAAATGTCAAGAATGATCCACAGCCGAGGGAAGAAAGGAACAGTTCAGGAGGTCCTGGCACAGAAGACATTGAAATTGCAAAATTTGATGAAAGAGATTGGAATTTTAATAATAGTGTCAGGTGTAAAAACTACTACTACAGCTAGTGCAGTAGACATTGAAACCGAAAGAACTGCGGAAGCTGTAAATCATGAACAAAAACAAAGCTGTTGGAAAAGCTCAGCAGGTCTGGCAGCATCTGTGAAGGAAAAGACAGGGTTAATGTTTCGGGAACAGTGACCCTTCCTCGGAACTGAGGAAGCTTTTCCAGCAACTTTGTGTGCAGTAGACATTGAGCTTGGAGCAGACTTTGGAAAAAGACACAAAAGAGAGAGAATAGCGTGGAGAGCAGAGACGCAATAGAAAGCATAAAGGAAGAGATTTTATTTTCAAAAATCAAGAAACTGACAAAATACAAGACAGTACACGCAATTCCTGGAAGTGAAGAGCAGGCAGAGAAGACAAAGATTGATAGTGAGAGATAGCAAGGACTGCAGAAGCTGGAGTCAGAGTCAATACAGCGTGGAGCTGGAGGAACACAGCAGGTCAGGGGGCATCAAAAGAGCAGGAGTCGATATTTCGGGTCGAGACCCTTCATCAGGACTGGGGAGGGAGAAGGGAGCTAGGACATAAATAGCGGGAAGAGGCGTGGGCCTGGGGGAAAGTAGGTGGGATGGCGATAGGTGGATGCAGGTAGGGTTAGTGGAGATTGGTCAGTGGGAAGGATGGGGCAGATATGTGAGAAGAAGATGGACAGGTAGTGTCAGATCAAGGAGACGGGGATGAGAGGGAAGGTCCGACACGGGATGAGGCTGAAAGGTGAGGAGATTTTGAAACGGGTGAAATCTATGTTTAGGTCATCAGGCTGTAAGTTCCCAAGGCAGGATATTAGGTGTTTTTCTACCAGTTTGCCTGTGGCGTCATTGTGGAGGAGGCCCAGGATGGACATGTCACCAAGGGAGTGGGAGGGGGATTTAAAATGGTTAGCAACCGGAAAATGTTGTTGATTATAGTATACAGGGTGCAGGTGCTCCACAAATCTGTCATTGGATCTACATATGGTCTCACCGATGTAAAGGAGGTCACATTGGGAGAAATGGATACAGCAGACCAGGTTGGAGGATGTACATACAGATAAACCCCTGTCGGATATGGAAAGTTTGTCTTGGGCCTCAGATGGAAGTGATGGGGGGAGGTGTAGGGGCATGCATAGCACCTCCTGCAGTTGCAGGGAAAGGTGCCAGGTGTGGTGGGGAATGTGGAGCGGACAAGGGAGTCGTGGAGTGAGCGGTCCCTACGAAAGACAGGTAGGGGTGGGGAGGGAAATATCTCTTTGTTTGTGGGTTGGATTGTGGGTGGTGGAAGTGGTGGAGGACGATGAGCTGGATATGGAGATTGTTGGGGTGGTATGTGAGGACCAGGAGTCTCTGTCTTTATTTTTCTTGGAGGGAGGGGGTTTGAGGGCAGAAGTGCAGGAAATGCAAGAAATGCGATTGAGGGCATTTTCGATGACTGGAGGGGGTAAGTTGCAGTCCTTGAAGGAGGAGGACATCTGGGACGTCCAGGAGTGGATCACTCCATCTTGGGAGCGGATGCAGTGGAGGAATTGGGAGTAAGGGATCGCATTCTTGCAGGAGGGTGGACGAGAGGAGGTGTTGTCAAGGCAGCTGTGGGAGTCAGTAGGTTTGAAGTAGATGTCTGTGCTGAGACGGATATGGAGATAGAGAGGTCCAGGAAGGGGAGGGTGGTATCGGAGCTGGTCCAGGTGAATTTGAGGTTGGGTGAAAGGTATTAGTAAAGTTGATGAACTGTTCAAGCTCTTCATGGGAGCACGAGGCAGCAGCAATACAGTCATCGACATAGTGGAGGAAGAGGTGAGGGAAAGTGCTGATGTAACAGCACTACAGGGACATTGTTCCACCTATCCTACAAAGAGGCAGGCATAGCTTGGATCCAGATGGGTGTGTATAGCCACCCCTTTAGTTTATTGGAAGTTGGAGCTGAATGTTGTTTGGAGTCCACTGGGGATGAGCCGGTTGTGTACTGAACGTTGTTTGGAATCAATTGGGGATCACCATCCCACCTACATTCCCCCAGCCCCATCCCTCTTCCCACCATTTATTTCCCAGCTCCCTTCCCCCTCCCAAGTCCTGATGAAGGGTCTAAGCCTGAAATGTCAACTGTCCTGCTTCTCTGATGCTGCCTGACCTGCCGTGTTCCTCCAGCTCCACACTATAAAGATTAATAGTATGAAGGAGAGGAATGAGCAAAAATTGGAAACATGAAAAATAAATCTAGCTTTGACAGAAGAACAACAGCATCAAATCAATCACACTAATAAATGGACAGTGAGCAAAATGGTCTGATTATAGCTGGAAGAACGAGAGTTCGACTTAAGTAATTTCTCACGGTGACATGAGTTAGCTTGTACAGTTTACTCTTTACCTGTTTTCTGGCAGTGCTTCTGTTAAACATCTCATGGCTAGTGTAGAAATGATTCCATTAGGTGAACTGTAAGTTATGAAAACATGAAATAACTACCTGGAAATAACTGGATTTAATTTGATTTGCAAATGAGGTTTAAATACAATGGGATAAAATATAACAACAATTGCAATGCATATATTTTTGTTCAATTTACAATACATAATTGTAATATAGCATGAAAGACTTTTAATGTTTTTAAGCAGTAAATTTATTATACCTTTTCTGATTTTCAGAAACTCCTTCCAAAATATATATTGTATCCTATATCAGAAACAGTACAAGGGAGTCATCAAAGCAATACTTGAACAGTTTTAGGTAAGTGATCATTGATGCTGAAATGACTTGAAACATTGCATGGCAAGACACAAATGTGGATCTGTCATACCACTAGATCCTGGATCTCAGCTCCACTGGCTAGAGAAGGAAGGCACGGAAGCAAATGAAGGAACAAATAGTGTTTCTCTCCACAAAATTTAGCCATGCCAGCAAAACTTAATTCCAATATTAACCTGTAATCTTGCAGCTAAAGAACTGAGAAGTTATTACTAAACATACAATAAAAGGCATCATAACAAATTGCAAAATGTTAATAGTACAGTGAATAATTTTGCAAAATGTCTGCTAATCATGACATCACATCAAAACATGATTAAAAACTCAACTGCCTGAGCGATTTCACTATTATCCTTCCTTTAGTTGTTACTAAATAGTAGTTTTGAACATTTAGAAGGTAACAATTTAAAATTTCTTAAACTAACGTATCATTTTATTATAATTTATTTCACAGAGTGATCTGGAAATATTTGCTCATTGAAGATGTACGTTCGATTATCTCCTACCTGACCAACATCAGTTTGAACCAGAGCTGCAATATCTGCCACTTCCAGGGAGTACAGCAGCTTCATTGTTGGAAATGAATACACCAAAAGATTTCTCATCTATGAAAAAAAATCAAACATTAGTCGAGTTTATATAATATTAATAGTTTATTAAACCCATCTATTGGAGCCAAGAGAAAGCAAATACTTTGCACTAAATCTTAAATCAACACTAAAAGTCCGACTTTCTGAACATAAAAATATCATTCTAAACAGATTTGCATGACTTAAATCCAGGAAATTTACAGCTCTGCTCAATAGAAACAACAATGCATGAGGTGAACCAGTCTGTAACTAGAAGAAAAAGCATTACCTGCTTATTCACTGGAGTTGTCAGAGCTACAAGTTTCAAGTTTGCATTTCCTTGTCTACGAGGAGATAAAATTAATAATTAAAACTGATTGCTTCTCTGATAACAATAGGAGAAGTGAAGAAAGAAATATTCAATACTGCAAGCTGGTCAAAAGAGTAGGATTTAAGAAGAGAATAAAGTGGAGGATTGGAGGGCATTTTATTGTTATGTGCATTTCGTTCAAGTGTTTGGCCCTTACATTTTTCATTGCATGGCCACACAACTTAAAGGATTGACTTGTGCTAGGACAGCACATGAACGTCTAGGTTGCTGCATGGCCACAAAGCTTAAAAGGGGTATAAATAGGGAACTCTAGAGCTTGAAGCCTCTGCAACTGGAAGTTCTTCTCCTAATGGTAGTTTGTATGGATGGAATGCACAACTTACCATAGACAATAAACAGAGAATGAATATATTATATATGTGCAGAAAATAAGCAAACATCCTGCAGAAGATTTTCTATGGAGTTGAATGGTGCAGACCGGACTTTATTGCCCCCTGCCAAGTAGCTGTGTTTTAAGTGGTGAGGGCACTTACAACATGGTGGGTAGCTAGCCCATCACCTAACTACAAACTCCCACTCCAATTAGCTCCACAAACCATTCTTCCAGATGTAGAAGAGTCTAGGCCCGAAACATCAGCTTTCCTGCTCCTCTGGTGCTGCTTGGCCTGCTGTGTTCATCCGGCTCTACATCTTGTTTTCTCTCATCTTTTCCGGATGGCTGAGATTGCATTAACTTGGACTAGGCTAGCTGTAGTCTGGTGTCATAGTTTCCTTGCCTGGTTTGGGAAAAGAGGATGTCCTGTCTCTGCAACACCCAGTTAAACAGGATTTCTAGGTCCTAGGTCCTGCAGCAAAGCAGGATGTTAATTTTCACTTCTCTACCATACTTGGTGGAGAAAATATCAGGAACCGTGCAGGGCTGTTCCAGACTATCAACACTTGTCCAGGTTTGTAATGTCCTTTTAAAAGATGATGCCAACACCAGAGAAGAGAATCCATTCCGCGATATCCCGACAATGGTGAGTTGTTCCAGTCAACTGATAGAGTGGAGCTAAAATCAGATGTGGGGGTGCCACAGGAGTGACGTCAATAGTTAATGAGGCAAATTTGGTAAGATGCAGTTAGAAAACACACTAGGGCTCACGAACAGAAATCCTCCATGAAACTCAACAACACTGACAGTTAGCCAGTAAAAATGTAAGATTTAGCCCAGTTTTATACTAACGTCAGTTCTTATCAAAATGCTGTGAATGGAAATGAACAGAGAAAGTGAGTGCTTCAGGAAGTGCAATCTATACACACAATTCAGTTGCATTCCCAGTTCATTTCACTTGTACTTAAACTGATCCAATTAAGATATTGTTGAAAATGAGTACCTTTTAAACATGTTATAAATTTTCAATTCTTCCCTAAATTTTCTGGCAAATCTGCTAAATGTAAATCCATTTCCATGGAAAGTAAACAATCGAAGGAAGTTGTCAAGTTAAAATAAACACCTAAGATTATAAAAGAAGAAAGGGTTGTTTTATTATAATAGGTCAAAAGTTCCCTTACTTGTTAATGGCAGAAGAATCTCCCTCTGCTGTCAGCAAGAAATCCTGGATGTGAACTGATGGCCAGTACCAGACCATGACAAAAGCATATGCATCCCACATACTGAGAAAATTCTGAACCAAAATGAAAGCAAGTTAGAATTTAAAAGGAAAAAAAAGTATTAAGTAAAACATTCTATCCTAAAACAAACATAGCCCTGAACTTACAGTATCATCCAAGACAAATATTGCACTTCCAACAATTTGACATTTCTTCACACCTAAAATTAAAAACATACAGATTATATATTCTAAATGAATAGCACAGTAAATTTTCAGTGAAGGGTGTATCCCTTCCTCCTCTGCAAACTGAACTATTGAACAGGTCCAGTCATTTCAATACTGTCAAATGATTGAACAGTCAACTTTTCTCAATTTCTAAATTCTTTACTTAAATCTGACCTTTTTCTGTTGTTAAACATTGAATGCTCAGTTTGTTATGTTTCCGAATTAAGTTGGAGCAAAAAATTACTTTTGATTATTTAAAGGAGTCTTCAGATCAACATTCCACACATTTCTACAAAGCAGTGGCCATTATTCATAAAAGGGTACAGGAATGGTTGTGAAATGAATGGACAAAAAAGTCCACATTATGGAAACAGGAGTAACTTTGATACATTTGAAACAAAGTCACACTAACTGGTCCTAAGAGAGCACTTTTTATTTAAATCTTTAATTTGTACTCTGCCTAATCTAGTTGTGAAAGAAGAATCGGCAAGTTTGAATTTACAGTTTATACCAAACCAAAAAACTTTCATATCAAATAGGGGTTCACCTATACATCTGCCAACTTGGTCTACTATGTCCACTGCTCCCGATGTGGCCTCCTCTACATCGGTGAGACCAAGCATAGACCGTTCCGTAAAGCATCTGCACTGCATACCAAAAAACACCACCACCTTCCAGTTGACAACCATTTTAACTTCTCCTCCCACTCCCTGGGTGACACGTCCATCCTGGGCCTCCTCCAGTGCCACAATGACGCCACCCGCAAACTGGAGGAGCAACACCTCATATTCCACCTTGAGAGCCTACAGCCCAAAGGCCCAAACATGGAATTCATCAGTTTCAAAATCTCCCCACCTACAGCCTCATCCCATGTCCAACCCTCCCTCTCATCTCCATCTCTTTGACCAGGCAAACCTGTCCACCTTCTCTCCCATCTATCTGCCCCACCACCCCACTGACCAATCCCCACCACTTCCTACCTGCATTCACCTATCAGTATCCAACCTATCTTGCCCAACCCCATCCCTTCTCTATTTATTTCCCAGCTCCCTTGCCCCTCCCCATTTCTGAAGAAGGGTCTCGACCCGAAACATTAGTTTTCCTGGTCCTATGATGCTACCTGGCCTGCTGCGTTCCTCCAGCTCCACACTGTGTTGTCTCTGAATCCAGCATCTGCAGTTCTTGCTATTTCTGAGTGTAAGAGAGTGATTATGTTCAAACACATTGGTAAGTTTTAGTGCTTGAGTGAGAACATAGTTATAGTCATATTAGAAGGAGGTGGCAACAGGCAGTTCTACAGGTTTGCTCACGAAAAATCGAGGGGAGGGGTCATTAATCAGGGTTACTGTTATAATGTGCAAATTAGAGGCAGCATACTGGTGGGGATTGGAAGCAGCATGCTGAGATGCAGAGGCAACAATAACGGTTGGGGGGGTCAACTCAACATTAAGTGGGGGTCGATAGTGCATTTGAGGGCAAAGACGACTGGGTGGATGGGGTGTGCTAATCAACGTCTACCTGGCTTTGAAAGGAAACAGTGCATCATACTGGTTGATATAACTAACCTTAGAACCAGGGCTGAGCTTTGGCAATGCAAGGAAATGAACACTTAAATGAAAGCATTGGACGGGAATATGAGGAATCTTAGGCCTGATGAGGTTGACAGGCAATGCAAAGAACAAACTATAAAAGGTTTGGTGGCGTCATCTAGACTAACAGGTTGAGCCTGCGACTCACTGTACAAAGCACACCCTGTGTTGCTTTCTATCTTCATCCAAATCTCAAATGCACAACGGAAATGAAAAATGGCTGCCACCACACCTAGAGTTTGCAAAGTAAAATAATTTTTCTGCTGAGGAAGCAGGCTCTACTTGTAAGTGATATGAGGTTCTTCAAGGAGCAACTGCATTAATTCGGTACTTACACGTTACAGCTTAAGACATGCGTAAACACAGAATTCTGCACATGAACCATACAATTTTTAACTATATGATAAATACAAACCATAAGCAATCTTTACCATTTTGAAGACATTACAAATTGATCATTGTCATGTCTATGAAGCAGAAGTACTTATGTTAAACGTTTCACCTCAATGCCGCAATTTACAAACAGAATCGAAGGTCTCAGGCTACACAAGGGCGCAGCACAGATATCATTTCACTTTGAATTACAAGTATGTAACAACATGCCCTTATATGCAATACTGCCTTTCTTGGATGATGTTGGGGGAGTGGGGGAAAGAGAGAGAGCAAAGGTTTCAGTAATCTTACTGAACTTCCAATCTCCTAACGTATTTGCATGACATGGCTTATGCAGCATACCTTGAAATAAAGTTCATTATGTCAAAGGTCCATTGACAAGCTCTCCTTTTTGGTGTACTCCAACTCCCACAATATTTAGGCCTATGTTGAACAGTTATTTGTCTATAATACAAATGCTAACTGTGCCCATTATTACAGACCTATTTTGTCTCTGAAATGCTTCAGATTGGTCACATTCCAAATGAACCTAAGGATTCAGCCACAACAAGGTTTACTGTTGCCAGAGCACAACAAAGGTGCAGAGAAACTGAGGAACAAAGGCATCAGAAAGCTCAGGACCAGCAGCAACCTCTAGAAATAACAGGCTGCACAATATAAAGGGCCTGTAAATATTTTAACAAATCACAAAGCAATATCAACAAAGATTTGCTGAACTGATGATTCTTGGCAGACAAATTTCACATTTACCTTTCATTATGGATGAATCAACCACATTGTTGACTTCTAGGTCCTTGAGTGCAGATATGTTCCATATTGATAATACATAGTCACCTGTGCCCTGTAATATAATACAACGTGAACAAAACAGTTTCTCTCTTTTGAACAGTTTTATTAACTACGTCAACAAAAACAATAAAGTCAAACAATGTTGCCTTGAAAACACAAGAATTATGTTTGAGGTTACAAGGGGATGTCATACATTCATTTCTGTTATATTGAGCATGATTTCCACTTTTTTTTTAAGCCAAGCTAGGGAGAAGGCAAGACACCCCCACACCCAATCAATAAGAAAGCTCACCAAATCAAGTGTCAGATAGATACATAGGTTGAAGAACTGGCAGGTTTCTTAGTCAATAAGTTCCCAGAATGGCAATACCCTACCCTGCCTGAAGTTGCCAGTAAAAGGTCAGCAGTCACTGAGTGGAGCAATGCCACTTTAAAGGCCACAGCTGCTGGATGAACAGCAGCAAATCCTAGAGCAGCAGAAATGCTCCTAAAGTGACATGAGCAATTGGTCATCTCCCTGCTGGCAACCTGCCCAAATTTTTGCCAATTGTATGAATTACACTGCCAATTCAAGAGAGGAGAAAGTTCCAACCATGGCATTATACCCAAGTGGAGACATAAAAGCATGTTACTACAGAACTGCAAAAGACAAAAAGTAACCAAACAATAAAATGGTTATAGCTTATCCTAGTATGCTCCTCTCTTCTACAGACAGTAATAACTCATTTTTTATTCATCTGTGGGATGTGGGCATCACTGGTTGTCCAGCATTTATTGCCCGATCCTAGATGCCTTTGAAAAGTTGATGGTGAGCTACCACTTGACCTGTTGCAGTCCACGTGATGTAAGTTGACCTGCATGCCCTTAATGAAGGGAATTTCAAGATTTGATCCAGCAACCGTGAAGGAATGACAATATATTTCCAAGTCAGGATGGACAGTGACTTGGAGGGGAACTCACAGGTCTGCATCTGCTGCCCTTGTCCTTCTAGTTGGAAGTGGCCATGGGTTTGGAAGGTGCTGACTAAGGATCATTGCCTAAGGATCAAGCACTTTCATATTTATCTCTCCAGCTAGAGTAGCTCCAAGTATTAGTCAAAGGTGATAATTGGATTAGCCCTCTTCCTTTAAAGTAATATGTTACTTCCCTGCAGACTTTTCATGTATATTATGCAACCAGGTACTTGTCCCAAGTTTTTATTCAACATGTATATAAGAAGACTTTACCCCACTAATAAAACTGACGAATGCTATGCAGTGTATGTAAGCAACCTTTAATCTACCAATAAAACTAACAGCGCTATGTCCAGACCCGTGCAACTTTGAATGAATGAATGAATGAAACTGACAGCACTACTGAAAACAGGTGTGACCACGAAACTGAATGAATGAATGAATGAATGATAGTAACTACAACCCACAGATGGACGCAACCATGGAAATAACTAAACAAGCGATAGTAAATAAAAACCACAATCTAAGCTGATGGGAACTCAGGCTTTTATTTAAAAAACACAAGATGCCGTTTTCTAACTTTAAAATTCTAACCTTGAAAATAACAAGACCAACACCTTTTGAATTATGCAAGGACAAACCAGACAAACACTCTAATCTCATTAAAATAACCATTAACACTCAACAATAACCGCTAACATTTAGCACATGTCTCAACCATCTCTGATTTCCTGCAAAACGGTTTTTGTACAATATCTTCTGCTTAACACTCAAGTGTTAGAATGTTAATGTATGTTTGAAATCCAGACCGAACGTCAGAGCATCCCACCCAAACCCATCCCCCTATAACCCACTTAATCTACACCTCCCTGAACACTTTGTGGCGCAAATGTTACTTGCCACTTGTCAGCCCAAGCCGGGGTATGGTCCAGATATTGTTGCATTTGAACACGGACTATTTCAGTATCTGAGGAGTTGCGAATGGTGCTGAACATTATGTAATAATTGGTGAACATCCCAACTTCAGACCTTATGACGGAGTGAAGGTCATTGACGAAGCAGCTGAATATGGTTGGGCTGCAGACACTACCCTGAGGAACTCCTGCAGAGATGTCCTGGAGTTGTGATGATTGACCTCCAACAACCACGACTATCTTCTTATGTATCAGGTATGACTCCAACCACTGGAGAGTTTGCCCCCTGATACCCATAGATTTCAGTTTTGATAGGGCTCCTTGATGCCACACTGGGTCGAAAGTAGCCTTGATGTCAAGGGCTGTCACTCTCACCTCACCTCTAGAATTTAGCTCTTTTGTCCATGTTTAAACCAAGGCTGTAATGAGGTGAGGAGCTGAGTGGAACCCAAACTGGGCATCACTCAACAGCTTATTACTGAGCAGGTGCTGCTTGATAGTGCTGTTGAGGATACCTTCTATCACTTTACTGATGATCGAGAGTAGACCAACGGGGCAGTAACTGGCCAGATTGGATTTGTCCTGCTTTTTGTGTACAGGACATACTTAGGAAATTTTCTACATTGCCAGGTAGATACCAGTGTTGTAACTGTACTGGAACAGCTTGGCTAGGAGAGTGGCAAGTTCAGGAGCACAAGTCTTCAGTACTATTGCCGAATGTTGTCAGGGCAGTATCCAGTGTCTCCAACCATTTCTTGATATCATGTGGGGTGAATCAAATTGGCTGAAGACTGGTATCTGTAATGCTGGGGGGCCACTGAAGGAGGCCGAGATGGATCATCTACTCGGCGCTTCTGGCTGAAGATTGCTGTGAATGCTTCAGCCTTATCTTTTGCAATGATGTACTGGGCTCTTCCATCATTGATAATGGAGGTACTTGTGGAGCCTCCTCCTCCAGTGTGTTGTTTCATCATCCACCACCATTCACGACTGGATGTGGCCAAACTGCAGAGATTAGATCTGATACATTGGTTGTGGGATCACTTAGCTCTGTCTATCACTTGCTGCTTATCCTGTTTGGCATACAAGTAGTCCTGTTTGGTGGCTTCACCAGGTTCACACTTCATCTTCAGGTATGTCTGGTGCTGCTCCTGGCATGCCCTCCTGCACTCTCCATTGAACCAGGGTTGATCACCTAGCTTGATGGTAATGGTTGAATGGGGGATATGCCGGACCATGAGGCTACAGATTGTGCTGGAGTCCAGTTCTGCTGCTGTTGATGGCCCACAGCGCCTCATGGATGCCCAGTCTTCAGTTGCTAGATCTGTGCAAAGTCTGTCCCATTTAGCACGGTGATAGTGCCACACAACACGAAGGAAATTATTTTCAATGTGAAGGCGGGACTTCATCTCCACAAGAACTATGCAGTGGTCACTCTTACAGATACCATCATGGGCAGATGCAACTGCAGCTGCAAAATCGGTATGGATGAGGTCAAGTATGTTTTTCCCTCTGGTTAGTTCTTTCACCACCCGCCACAACCCAGTCTAGCTGCTATGTCCTTTAGGACCCGACCAGCTCGACCAGTAGTACTGCTGCTAAGCCATTCTGTGTGGTGGGTATTGAAATCCCCCACCCAGAATACTTTTGTGCCCTTGCCATCCTCAATGCTTCCTTTAAGTGTTGCTCAACATGGAGGAGTGCTGATTCATCAGCTGAGGGAGGACAGTACGTGGTAATCAGCAGGAGGTGTCCTTGCCCATGTTTAACCTGAAGCTATGAGACTTCATTGGGTCTGGAGTCAATGTTGAGGAGCTACTCCCTCCCGACTGTGTACCACTGTGCCGCCACTTCTGCTGGGTCTGTCCTGCCGGTGGGACAGGACATATCCAGGGACGGTGATGGTTGTCCCTGGGACATTGTCTGTAAGGAATGTTTCCACGAGTATAACTACATCAGGCTGTTGCTTAACTAGTCTGTAAGACAGCTCTTCCAATTTTGGCACTAACCCCCTGATGTTAGTGAGGAGGACTTTGCAGGGTCGCAGAGCTGTTTCTGCCTTAGTCTTTTCTGGTGCCTAGGTCGATGCCAGGTGATCCGTCAAGTTTAATTTCTTTCAGACTTTGTAGCAATTAGTACAACTGAATGGCTTGTTAGGCCATTTCAGAGGGCAATTGAGAATCAAACACATTGTTGTGGGTCTGGAGTCACATGTAGGTGAGGATGGCAGATTTCCTTCCCTGAAGGACATTAGTGAACCAGATGGGTTTTTCTGACAATCAACAATGGTTTCATGGTAATTAGTAGATTCTTAATTCCAGATTCTTTTTTATTGAACTTAAATTCCGCCACCTGCTGTGGCAGGACTCAAACCCCGGTCCCCAGAACATTAGCCCAGTCTCTGGATTAATAGTTTAGCGATAATACAACTAGGCCATTGCCTATCCCCATTAGGCCATCCCTAATTGCCTGGAAGGCAGTTAAGAGTCAACCATATTGCTGTAGGTCTGTCATCACATATAGGCCAGAGGTAAGGATGACAGTTTCCTTCCCGAAAGGAAACTCATGAACCAGACATGATTTTCCGACTATCGATAATGGATACATGGTCATCATTAGACTCTTAGTTTCAAATTTTTAATGAATTCAAATTCAATCATCTGCCATGCAGGATTCAAACCCAGGCCCCCAGACATCAGCTGGGTCTCTGGATTAATGATCCAGCAATAATGCCACTAGGTCATCACTTCCCCTCTTGTAGCCACAGTGTTTATGTGGCAAGTCCAACTGGATCTGCGGTAACCACAAGGATTTTGGTAGTGGGAGATTCAGTTATGGTAACACCATTGAATGTCAAGGGATGGCGGTTAGATTGTGTCTTATTGGAGAAGGTCATTACCTGGCTTTTGTGTTGCGCAAATGTTACTTGCCACTTGTCAGCCCAAACATTTTGTTTCAAAGTAGCAAGTGTACTCTGGGAACATATTCAGGTACTGAGCTTTTGCATTGCAGAAAGAAAATCAAGTGTCTCTATTTTTAACAAAATACAGACAACAAAAAAGCCAGTTACACAAACACTTTAGCATTCAAATAGAGAAGGTATTCTCATTAGTCAGAACATCACACAAACTGTTTCTCCTGAAATTCTCTTCTGCTCGTGATGTATAAAAGATGTCTTTTGGTTAGCGTAAGTCCTTCACATTTGATCACTGAGGTAAGCCAACTCTTGTAAATCAAAATGGCTAAACATCTGTGGAGGTTTAACCATTTGCTTTTAATAATGTAATAGTGCAAAGAATATCTGCTGATCTTCCACCACAGTTACAGTGCACGATTTGCAGAATCCTTGCCAAAGTTCAATTGCACAGTGTCATAGAGTCATACAGCACGGCAACGGACCCCTCCTTCCAACTCATCCATGCCAAACAGATATCCTCAATTAATCTAGTCCCATTTGCCAGCATTTGGCCCATATCCCTCTAAGCCCTTCCTATTCATATACCCATCCAGAAAACCTTTTAAATGTCGTAATTGTGGCAGCCTCCACCACTTCCTCTGGCAGCTGATTCCATACACACACCACCCTGTGTGTGAAAAAGCTGCCCCTTAGGTCCTTTTTAAATCTTTCTCCTCTCATCTTAAACCTATACCCTCTAGTTTTGGACTTCCCCACCCCGGGGAAAAGACCTTGGCTATTCAACCTATCCATGCCCCTCATGATTTTATAAACTTTTATAAGGTCACCCCTCAGCCTCTAGTGCTCCACGGAAAATAGCCCTAGCCTATTCAGCCTCTGTCTATAGCTCAAACCTTCCAACCCTGGCAACACCCTTGTAAATCTTTTCTGAACCCTTTCAAGTTTCACAACATGCTTCCTATAGCACGGAGACTAGAATTGTACACAGTGATTTTAAATAGGGTTCTCATTTGAATTCAGAAGTGAATAAGCAACTTAAATTGCCCACAAACTTAATGTAAGAACTGGAAATTTATTACAATTATCAAGAATTGCTGCTTTAGATCTTATATCCATGAAAAAGACCTTCAACGGTGCTCTTAACTGGAACAAATCAGATCAAATAAGACTCCATTTTAATTGTTAAATCTTTAATCATTAAATTGTTAAAATTGTGTTATATACCCTGAATTACTGATGAATATTATTATATCCTTATAACTATATACTGAAGTCTTCTCATTGACACAGAACACATTTGTCCTTAGGTAATTTTATTCCAGGAGTGAAAAACCAAATTCTCAATACTAGTATTAAAAATCATGAAATAGATTTTGCAAAAAAAATGTCAAATCATTTTGAAGGAAACCACTTACCCCAACTAGCAGTTTCACATATTTGGAACTGTCAATCACTGCATGGTTACAGCCATCTGTGTGTTTATCATCAGTCTGAACATATCTGATCTTGATCTGTTCCTTTAGCTAAAGAGATAAAAACAAGTTGTAAAACAGGTGTCACAATTGATTTGCCTGTGAGATTGTGAGGTAGCATTATGGCATTAAAAGTTTTGAGGTCTTACTGCTTTTGTTGTATCAAAGTCCATCATCTCAATTGCTGTAACGAAGAAAAACAGAAATGATAAATAATTAATGAGACAGAAATATTAAATCAGTAGCTGATTAAATGAAACAACAGATCTAATTCCTAAAAACACTATGATGAACAGTGAGTCATAAGCATAGATGGAAGCCTAAGGTATACAAGAACTGGGATAGAAAACCCAAGATATGGTGGCATGAATTTGGAAGTCAAGTATGAGGAATAATTTGAAGAAGATTCCAGGTTTCAAAAGCATTGAAAAGTTCTTGATATCTGGAAGCATTTAGAGTTATGGGGTCAGGGGTACAGGGCTAGCATTCATTCACAACGACCCACGATGAATTTCTAGTCACAAATTATGGGAACATAGACATGGAGTGGGGATGAGCAAAAAAGAACAGGATAGAAAAATATGGGGCTCAGCTGTAGATGTACCCACTACTACTCACCCAGAGTCCTTTTAAACTATCAGGCAGACTCTGTTTCTCCTGCATCTTCAGTTTCCATTTATGCATTTCCGCCGTAAAAATGATGCTCAAAACTTTGGGAAGGGCTTATGAAACATGCATCTCAAGTCTTATTGGAGGAGGCACGGAGTGCATAGAGAGAATGGCAACAGTATGATAACAGAACATTGCTCGTGGGCTGCAAGGTTTTGGAGCAGGGCTTCCAGTCTAAAGAACACTGCAGAGCTTCTCTTCAACTCCTCTCTATTTCACTTGGAACAATTAATACTTAGATTTTCCAAAATAAATTCAGAGAAACTACAATGCTAAATAATACCGTTCACCACACTGTGAAAATACTTCTTAACAATCAAAACAAATTTAATGCACAGCTCAGAGATAACAAGCATGGGGCTGGATGAACACAGCAGGTCAAGCAGCATCATAGGAGCAGGAAAACTTGACGTTTCAGTACCTTTTATCTCTAATGCACAGCTCAGCTTGTTTGCAGTCAAGAAAATGGGGTCTCTAGAAGCATTGCTTTTAATTTTATCAGTTTCTCCCATTGCTGTTACTTTTAAGCAGTCAGGAAATATGAGAAGGAAAGATTTACTTTCCACAGGGATCAGTTCTGGGTCCTCTTTTGTTTGTCATTTATATAAATGATTTGGATGAGAATATAGAAGGCATGGATAGTACGTTTGCGGACAACACCAAAATTGGTGCATAGTAGATGGTAAAGAAGGTTTTCTAAGATTACAAAGGGATCTTGTTCAAATAGGTATTGCATTTTGGTAAAACAAGCAAGGGTAGGGCATATATAATTAATGGTACGGCCATGGCTAGTGTTGTAGAACAGAGAGACCTAGGGGTGCAGGTACATCATTCTTTAATGTTTGCATCACATATAGAGAGGGTGGTTGAAAAGGCGTTTGGCACGCTTGCCTTCATTGCTCAATCCTTTGAGTAGAGGAGTTGGGAAGTCACGTTGAGGTTGTACAGGACATTGCTGAGGCTTCTTCTGGAATACTGTGTCCAGTTCTGGTTAAAATTGTATCAGAGATAAAAGGTACTGCAGATGCTGGAGAATCCGAGATAACAAGGCGTGGGGCTGGATGAACACAGCAGGCCAAGCAGCATCATAGGAGCAGGAAAACTTGACATTTCGGGCCTAGACCCTTCATCAGGAATGGGGGAGGGGAAGAGGGTTCTGAAATAAATAGGGAGAGAGGGGGAGGCGGATAGAAGATAGATAGAGGAGAGGATAGGTGGAGAGGAGGCAGACAAGTCAAAGAGGCGGGGATGGAGCCAGTAAAGGTGAGTGTAGGTGGGGGGGTAGGGAGGAGATAGGTCAGTCCAGGGAGGACGGTCAGGTCAAGGGGGCGGGATGATGTTAGTAGATAGGAGATGGGGGTGGGGCTTGAGGTGGGAGGAGGGGATAGGTGAGAGGAAAAACAGGTTAGGGAGGTGGAGATGAGCTGGGCTGGTTTTGGGATGCGGTTGGGGGAGGGGAGATTTTGAAGCTTGTGAAATCCACATTGATACCATTGGGCTGCAGGGTTCCCAGGCTGAATATGATTTGCTGTTCCTGCAGCCTTCGGGTGGCATCACTGTGGCATTGCAGGAGGCCCAGGATGGACATGTCGTCTGAGGAATGGGAGGAGGAGTTGAAATGGTTCGCGACTGGGAGGTGCAGTTGTTTGTTGCGAACTGAGCACAGGTGTTCTGCAAAGCGGTCCCCAAGCCTCCGCTTGGTTTCCCCGATGTAGAGAAAGCCACAACGGGTACAGCGGATGCAGTATAGCACATTGGCAGATGTGCAGGTGAACATCTGCTTGATGTGGAAAGTCTTCTTGGGGCCTGGGATTGGGGTGAGGGAGGAAGTGTGGGGGCAGGTGTAGCACTTCCTGCGGTTGCAGGGAAAAGTGCCGGGTGTGGTGGGGCTGGAGGGGAGTGTGGAGCGGACAAGGGAGTCACGGAGGGAGTGGTCCCTCCGGAAGGCAGATAAGGGTGGGGAGGGAAAAATATCTTTGGTGGTGGGGTCTGATTGCAGATGGCGGAAATGTCGGAGCATGATGCGTTGCATCCGGAGGTTGGTGGGGTGGTACGTGAGGACGAGGGGGATTTTTTTTGGTTATTATTGCGGGGACGGGGCATAAGGGATGTGTTACGGGAAATGCGGGAGACACGGTCGAGGGCGTTCTCGACCACTGTGGGGGGGGGAGGTTGCAGTCCTTGAAGAATGAGGACATGTGAGATGTACGGCAGTGGAATGCCTCATCCTGGGAGCAGATGCGGCGGAGGCGAAGGAATTGGGAATAGGGGATGGCATTTTTACAGGAAGGTGGGTGGGAGGAGGTGTATTCCAGGTAGCTGTGGGAGTCAGTGGGCTTGAAATGGACATCGGTTTCTAGGTGGTGACCCGAGATGGAGACAGAGAGGTCCAGGAAGGAGAGAGAAGTGTTGGAGATGGTCCTGGTGAACTTCAGGTTGGGGTGGAAGGTGTTGGTGAAGTGGATGAACTGTTCGAGCTGCTCGTGGGAGCACGAGGCGGCGCTGATGCAGTCATCAATGTAACGGGGGAAGAGGTGGGGTTTAGGGCCAGTGTAGGCACGGAAGAGGGATTGTTCCACGTAACCTACAAAGAGGCAGGCATACCTTGGGCCCATGCGGGTACCCATGGCCACCCCCTTTGTCTGTAGGAAGTGGGAGGAATTGAAAGAGAAGTTGTTGAGGGTGAGGACGAGTTCGGCTAAGCGACTATCCTTTGATAGTCCCTAGATCTTCCCAGATGACATCTGCGTATTTTATTAGGACTTCAGTCAAGCAGCCATTTTCAAATTGAAAAATATTGAGCCAATCTAGATGAATTTCTCTTAACTAATTTCACCCATCAAGCTTGAGTCCAAGCCTTTTCCTACAACCACTGGTGGGTGACTGAATCAGCTGCTTCATTAAGAGATCGGAAGCGAAGTTGTACCCTTAATCTGTAAATGTTTCCTGACATAGGTTCTCAGCCAGGTATTGCGCAAACTTAACAGTTTGAGTTCTGATCAAATTTTGTTAAACAAAAACAGAAATTACTGGAAAAGTTCAGCTGGTCTAGGGTGGCAAGTGGCTCAGTGGTTAGCACTACTGCCTCACAGCGCCAGGGACCCGGGTTCGATTCCACCCTGGGGTGACTGTCTGTGTGGAGTTTGCACATTCTCCCCGTATCTGTGTGGGTTTTCTCCAGGTGCTCCGGTTTCCTCCTACAGTCCAAAGATATCCAGACAAGGTGGATTGGCCATGCTAAATTGCCCATAGAGTTCAGGGATGTGTAGATTAAGTGGGTTATGAGGGATGGGTGTGGGTGGGATGCTCTGAGGGGTGTTGTGGACTTGTTTGGCCCAAGGGCCTGTTTGCACACTGTCAGGATTCTATGATTTTCCAAAGTCAGTCTACCATCTTCAAGTCAGAAATCAGGATGTCATAGAAGACTCTTCACTTGCCTGCATGAATACAGCTCCAATAGTAGTCAAGATGTTCAACAGTTTTCAAATCAAAGCAGGCCAGTGACTGGCAACACATTTGTTATCTTAAACAATCAGATACCCGACAACTCATTACACTTTCGCATTTATCTATAAGAAGCACTGCAGCAATTTGACAAGGCTTCTTCAACAGCAGCCTGCAAACCTGAAGCATCCATGAGGACTAAGGCAAAGTGTGCACGGGAACACCTCCTGCTGCAGGTTCTTCTTACAAGTCACACGCCATTTAACTTAGCATTTTATTGCCACTCCTTCATTATCAATGAATCAAAATGTTGAAACTCCTTTTTCTTTTACATTCCAATACAATTTATTATGGAAATAAAAAAGGAAAATTCACAAAAACAGATTGTGACCCACTTTGCTAAGGATGTTCAATAACATTTCATTTTCCAGTGTTGCATTTGCCACAAACCATTTAAACATTAATGCAGAATTCTATCTTCAAAACATTGTTGTCGTTCAGAACTTCACCAATGACGTTTCCATCTTGTATCAAATTTTTTCTAAATCAGTTCTTAACTGGTTAGAAAAATCATCATTAACATTGTCATCATCATCATTATCTTCCCAGACATGGGCATCTTCATCTAAACCAGGCTAGCCTTCAGCGGAGAACTCCTCGACTCAACATCCTCGTCCAACAAGCTGACGTCGACAGGCACCTTCTTCTCTAACATCTTTCGGCAAGAAGCCCCACTCCGAGCTCAAATATCTAACTGCACTGTGGAAAAATGTTCACCATATGGTCTGCGGTGGTTTAAAAGGGTGGTTCACCACCACTTTTCAAGGATAATAGAGATAGGCAACATTTGCTGAACTTACCAGCGACACCTACATTCCATGAATGAATAGTAAAATTAAAGGCTAAAGTTGAGACAGCGAAAGGGAACAACAGAACTGGGGTGGGAGTAGAAAGAACCAGCTAGAATTCAAACAAACTGAAATATTGAAAATAAATGATCAGATGTGACTAGAAAGTGAGACAACAACATGACACAGGAAGTGTAGACTGAACTAAGACTGAATTTGATATAACTAGATACCACTTTAAATCAGATGAATTTGCAAAAACATTCTTGAGAACAACGACTTATCGAAAAACAGATTTACATCTTTAAACTCAGAGTAAAATATTGTGCACTTTACTTTGAAGCATATTTACATAGGGATGACAACCAGAATGAAAGATAAGTCTTTACATTGTTCAACAAACCTTTTTAAGGTTCACATGAGTATTATAAAAGGAATGACAAATATTCGCCTTTGGAATCTCATAAATTTTTTTTCCATGTCCATTGCCCAAAAATTCATTTCAATGCCTCTAGTCCAACTTCTGCCACTACAAGAATAACAAGAAAGCCCTTCACAAATTTATAAATGACCATCTATTTAAGTTCCATTAGGTTTTCTTTAAATTGTTTCTGTATGGATATACATAGAACTTCTATAAAAATAGGTTTTTTTGTCAGTCTGGATATTCGGAATCACCCAAAATGCTCTTATTTACGTGCTACCTCTTTCTGCTTTCATCCACATCTTATACACATAACGTGTTGACACCCAGATCTCCTTTATTAATAAATGCTCTCAACTTCACAGTCAATCAGATGTTGACAGCCTGTTTGACATTAAATAATGATGATGCAGTTTCCTCCAGCTTAATACTGGGAAGAATGAAACCACATATTCTACACTCACTTTTCCCCGACTGCTAATTATCAGTGACCACTGTTTTTGGTCCCGAATCCAAACTCTGTTTTCCCTCCATAGAATCCCTACAGTGTGGAAACATGCCCTTCGGCCCAATAAATCCACACCAACTCTTAGAGCATCCGATCCAGACCCATTGCCACTATAACCCACCTAATCTATATATCCCTGAACACTATGGGCAATTTAGCATGGCCAATCCACCTAGCCTGCACATCTTTGGACAGTGGGAGGAAACCGGAGCACTTGGGAGGAAACCCACGCAGACACAGGGAGAATGTGCAAACTCCACACAGACAGTCGCCCGAATTGAACCCAGGTCTCTGGCACTGTGAAGCAGCAGTGCTAACCACTGAGCCACAGTGCTGCCCCTTACTTCTTAGCAAGGAAATCCACTCCTCTCCCTGACAAAAGCTGAAGACTAAGCCAGTCAGTTCACACTCTTGGTGTCACATTTCATCCTGTGATGAGCATTCAACCTTACTTGTGTCATCACTAACTGTGTCTTTCTAGCTCTGTAACATCACCTGACTTAACCTGTATTAGCTCATCTGCTGCTGAAACCCTCATCTGTGCCTACAATATCTCCAGACTCAAATATTTGAAAGTTCTCCTGACTAATCTCCTATGTCTCACCAGTTGTAAACTTGAGGGCATCCTAAGCTCTGCTGTCCATGTCATAACCCACTGCATATTTCCCTATCACATCTGTACTCACTAATCTACCTTGGCTCGCAGTCAAGCAATGACTTGATTTCAAAATATTCATCCTTGTTTCAAATCCTTCCATGGCTTCACTCCTCCTACCTCCAATCTTCTCCAATCCAAGATATCCTCCAATTGTGACCTTGTGTGCATCGCGCTCAACTCCATCATTGGTGGTCATGTCTTCAATGCCCCAAGTTCCAAGCACCAAAATATCCTCCCTGCACAATTTCTCTACGTCAGTTTCCTGTTCATGATATGCCTTAAAATCTCTCTCTTTGATCAAGCAATTGCTGATCTGACTTAATACCTGCTTACGCAGGTCGGTGTCATATTTTATTTTGTCTTTGGATTCTTCATTATATTAGCAGTGTTATACAAACACAAGCTCTTGCCATTTGTCCTCCAATTGTAGTCCTATGTGCATCACACCACCACATTGAGTGAAAGAATCTTAAATCATATCTGCCAGAACTCCTTTCCAAAACTCTTGCACCTTTCCTCACTTTCTCTCCATATTTTTGTTCCTTTCTAAAATGCTTTGGAATCTTAATGAAAAAAAACTATTTAAATGCTTTTCTACCTTGATGAAGCTTGGCAAGCTGAAGACATGAAACCCAGAAGAAGCCGTTGTTAGTTAGCAGGACCATATAATAGGAGCCTAAAAGAAAAATAAAAAAATTACAGCTTTGAAACATCATTGCAAAGAACAGGAACATCACCTTGGACAGAAATTTTTAATTCAACTTCTCCAAGGAGATAACTACCAACTGCCATTGAATAATAAGCAAAAATTGATCACTGCCTGCTTGACTGAAGCAAGCCAAGCCAAGCCAAGCAAAGGAGAAAAAGAAGACCAACTTGACGCCCACCGCCCCTCTCCCCAAGAAAGAAACAAATAACTTTTTCCTATCTCTGCTGCTTGTGAAAATGAAGTAAAAGGTAAAGCAAGAGGGAAGTAAAGACAGAAAAAGACCAGATTAATATAAATTGCATTGAGAGCAAAATTTCAAAAAGGTCTTAATCCGAAACAAAGTTCATACAAATACAACAGATTACTTTTTAAAATTGCTGTATAAATGCAAAGCAAATTAATGTGCCACATAGCAGCTGTGATCGTGATAAGAAACAAAAACAGAAGTTGCTGGAAAAGCTCAGGTCAGGAGAAAAATCAGTTAACCATTCTGAGAAAGGGTCACTCGACCCAAAACGGTAACTCTGAATTCTCTCCACAAATGCTGCCAGACCTGCTGAGCTTTTCTGGCAATTTCTGTTTTTGTTTCTGATTTACAGGATCTGCAGTTCTCTGGTTCTCATTTAGTGAACATGATCAATTTGGCACGGTGTCATTTTAAGAAATTATAAGGACAGGCAGACAAAATCTTTGTCACAAACATAGGTTTTCAAGCATTTCTTATAAGGACAGAACCATGGAAGAAAGACGCTCAGATTTAGGGAGGGAATTTCAGACCCAATCAGCTTAAGGCATAGCCAATTATGGAGCGACGAAAATTGGAATGTCTGAAAACTAAGAATTAACAGATCTTGTAAATTTTCACCCTAGCAAAGACAGTAACTTTCTTTTAAATGACAATTTTATTTTGAGAAAAGCACTGATTATCATTTGGAGACTTAGTCCATTTAATTACGAGAAAGAAATGCATCACTGATCTTAATACTCCAAAGTAGTGGAGTATCCAGCAATATCTCTTGTCTGGCATCAGAAAAAAGATGTTTGAAAAATTATCATTAAAGAAGAGATTGTTTGTAATAGGTTAAACTAAATCTATTGAAGAACAGTGAAAAGATTTTCTACTGGTACTCCAGTGGTAAGAGAAGAGCCATAGTGGAAGTAAAGCCAAGAGATGGGGGTACAATCTTTATTATCTCAGTGTTCACAGAAAATAACATCAAAACTTTAGAATCACTTTAAAGAATGTTGCCATAGGCTATTATTCAAAGATAAGTGTTATTATAAAACTTGTCGAACTCCAAATAGATAGATCACTAACACCTGATAGAAAACACCAGAAACCCAGAAGGGAGTCAAGGAAAATAATGATTGAAGCACAGGCCATAATTTTACAGATCTCCACTGAAAAGGGAAAAAAAGTGCTCTAGGACTGGAAGGTGTTGAATCAAATGCTCTTTTTCATTAAAAAAAAGGTGAAAATGGAATAAATTTAGATCAATTAGTCTTACTTCAGTTGTTGCTGAAATACCGAAGCATGTAACAATGGTTTGGAATTAAACAACACAGAACTATAGGAAGGTAATGGCACAGAAAAAGGTGACTCAGCACATTTTGTTAACATTGAAACACTTGCAGAAACAAGAGCTAATTAAGTCCTGCTTACGCAGAGATCTAAAAGGCAAACTGCGATTGAGAAAACTTTCTATATAACAGAGGATAGCCAAAGCAAATGGTTATCTGGTTTAGGTGAATTTTTCAAAAAACATTTGAAAAAGTAACATCTAAGCGAGTTAAATTCATTTTTAACTAACTTAAAGGGAATGTGGTCAACTACACCCAAGATGGCTGCAAGAAAGAATGCAAAAGAGTAACGGGAAATGAAGTCCGTCATACTGGAGACATATGATGAATAGAATTCCATTGGAATGTGTGTTTTGGTTACTCTTATTTTACCACAAGCATTAATTATCAGACTTAAATTATGTGGATTGAGAATTGAAGGGACAATGTCAATATACGCTGACAATCACAAATTGAAATGTGTGGTAGATTTGACAAGACCTGTCGGAAGCCATAAATTAGCCACAGATTGCACAGAGTAGAAAAATGCGAAAAATGGATGTGGAAGCAAGAAAAATAAAGTGCGCCTCAATTAAGTAACATTTAAAATGGAGAGGAAGAAAGGGACCTCAATCTACATGTAAAACAGATTATTTAAGTTGTACAATAAATACAACAATTACATTTGGAAAACTGAATCCTTGGCTTTATATCCAAAAGTACGGAGCAAAAAATGATCATTGAACTTGTGCATTCCATTAGATGGGCACAAATCAATGATTCAGGCTATTGTGGTAAATAATAGTGTCCCTTTCTCTGAGCCAGAAAATTTGGGTTCAAATCCCAACTGTGTTGGAGGTATTTTGTAATATGTCCAAATAGGTTGATTAAAAGCATTTATAAAGCAATGATTCATCAAGTGTGGTAGTGATGCCCTAAAGCATGAGTAATATTACTATATCCTACTTACACAACAACAGAAATCGTAGATACAAATTCTTGATGATGCTCTTGAATTTATAGACACTGGGCAATAAAGATAAACTCCTGATCATAGGAATTACAGGAAAATGTAGTATACTGAACTAAAACAAAACATATCAAGTGCAAACTCAAATTTTCACTAATCATCTTTGCAATATTTTGCCTTTCACTAATTTATTTATACAGGCAAGAGAACATGGCTGATCTCTACCAGATAGGTATTAACATCAGAAAATGAATTTACTTTAAACAAAATAAAAAGTCAAGTAATGGTCTGTTTAGAATTAGTTATTCTCTCCAAATTCGTGAATATATTCTAAAAATACAGTTTAAGCTTGCCCTGACAAAATTAACACAAAAATTAGCTGCCACATAAATTGCAATACTTCCTTTTTAACTTTTCAACAGAAACAAATTTAACAATAAAGTTCCTTTCATGGGCTTACTTTTGGACAAGAGTAATAGCACAGCAGTAAAAAAGTTTGTACCTGATTGAGGGGCTTCCTTCTCTAAGGTAAGGCTCAGATAGGTCTTTCCCTTTGAAGGGTTTTTCATCAACGACTTCAAAAAGAGACATGAAATTGTACACAAATACTACTTTTTTGTGGAATTAAATGTTATATATAGTACACTTCCATGTAAACATGTAAATAAATAGATTAAACAAAATTCTAAAAATACCATCATTATCATTTACACTTTTAATCGCTATGGGATTATTAAATGGCTCATGTCATGCTTACAAACAATAATTACCAAACATCTATTAAACATAAGTCATAACATAAAATAAATCAAAGTTGTCAAGATCAAGTACAACTTTACACACAAATAAAACAGTCAAATTACCGAGCCATCTCAAGAATTTTAGAATCTTGGAAGCCTAAAACTATTGTCCACCTTACAAAAAAGGCTTTCATTTTGGGGTGTTTGGTCAAAAGACTGCTCAATTATTTACAACTACATAATAAAATATCAACTTACATTAGTTAAGAGCGTCTGTCTGGACTTTATATGCAACAAATGAAGATTTCCATTTCTTTCTCCAACCATCAGAAATTCACCTTCCTGACAAAGTGCTACAACATCCACATCGGTGTCTATAACAGATTAAACAAAAAAAAATCAACCAGAAATTCAGGTAGCCACAAACAGAATGGGAACTAGTGGGAGTGGTAAAGAAGAATATAATCTTATATGCTCCTATAATAAGGCAAATGAAACAGGTCTCAGAAATTGAAATTTTCTGTTTTTATGGTCAAGAATTCTCTCCTTAAGCCTCTCCACATCTCTATCCCCCTTTAAGATGATTCTGGAAACCTATCTCATTGAGTAAACATTTGGCCATCTGCCCTATACAGTTCAATATCAAATGTTGCTTTATGGCAGTCACATGGAGCACCTTGGGGCATTTTACAACTAAAGATGCTATCTAAACACAAGTTAGGAGTGTCACTTACCACTCACAGCACAAAAGAATGATACAAGCTTGGGCTGTATAAACTGGCAGGATTTTTGAGCAAATCTAAGAAATTATCATTACAAGTTCATGGTCGGGTCCTCACATTTACTCCTGCTAAATCTCTGTAGGACATTCTGAAGATTAAAAACAAAGCCAAAATACCCAACAATACTCACCAAACTGGAGCTGCAACAGTACAGATTGACAAATTTGATCCAAAAGCAATACTGATTTGTCCACTACAATCACACAACCATCAGGGCTGCAAAACGCATGAAGCTTGGGACTGACTGTTACCTAAATGACAAAAACAATAGTAATTCTTTGTAGTAGCTTTTAAAATTAGTACAGTTAAAATAATTAAATAGTAAAAATACTTTAAGCTGCAGAATCATGTTTCATCCCAAATTTTTGCTTCATTTTTCTCGGAACAGCAAAGGCTGAAAAGCCTTTTAACACTAAAGCAAACAAATGAGAAAGCAACTGATTCACTACTTAAAAAGAAACACTGAACAGGGAGAAAATTTGAAATTTTAAAATGTACCCACAGACATTTGTTGGAGGTGAACTGCGAATTGCCTGACTGCAGTGGTGCCAGTCTGCACATACGTTAAACAGCACTCAATGAATTAGCTCCCATTTTGATACCGAGTTTTAAACTCAATTATTTGATCTGTGGATTTCCATTAATAAAATGATTGTATTTCCAGACATAATTAAAACACATACTGTGGAATCTTTCCAATCCCTGAATGATGTGGTCATTGCCAAAAATTTGTGAGCATCACATGAGACGGTCAGTGAGGAAATTCCCACCATCAAAAGCAAAAAGCCCCATTTTCCAACCAATTATTGAATGGTGACATAAGATTCTCACCAGTGAGTGGTAAGAGATCAATTTGTACACACAAACATCCTCATTATTGTATCATCTCACTTTATTGATATACAGTTTCCTATTCTTCCACCGGCCAAATACAAACTTGACAATTCCCAACATGAGAGTCAGAATGGTAACCTAGTGATTCCACTTGCCATTTGCTCCTCAGGATCTCCATCAATCACCAACATCTCAGGGCATACTCCACTGGCAATGATACACTTAACCCCCATCCACCACAACCTTCAGATCCCTGTCAGCAAAGTGGACTGCCAATCATTCTCTGTCTGACATGTCCAGGGCAAATAAAAGTAATCATTCAGGGAAGTTGCAAGCTGCAACAATTGACCAGGTGCACGTTTGGGCTATAAAGGTGGCATCTGTGCCAGAAATGCCAGGATATCTCAGCAATGGTCAGTACTTCTGTCCGTGGTGAGAAAGAGATGACAACAAGCAGGGTGCCAGAGGGGTGTGGTGCACAGATAATGAGACAAGTTTGGGAAGATAGCACAAGAAAACTGACTAGGGCCCAAAAAAAAACCCTCAAATAAACTTGCCAAAACTGACATTTATGCAACTTTGGTAAAATTCAGCCTGTAGAGATTATAAGTGCCAACTAAAAAATTACAGCAAACCAAATTAGCACTGATCATTCAATCAGTGATGTAATTCAGGCATACACGCTCCAAGAATTTACCCAACGATTGGCAAATGGAGACACAAGATGTTATTGTAACTGAAGTGATTTTTTGTTTTAGTAGAGAATTATTTTTAATTATTTTGAACATAAGTAATACCAACTAAGCATCTGGAACATTGCAAAGCATTGCAGCTTTACTGTTTTCTCATCACTGTCCATCCCACCAGCCACTGTTCCATAAAAATAAAATCTTACCGTTGTTGAAGAGGATATTTTAACTACAGTATCCACTTGATAAAGGGCTGCACCACTCTCTTTTCTGGCTTCAATGTTTAACCGGCCGCTGCCTGTATCATCATTTGTCAGAAGTTCAATATCATTCCACATCTCGAATAATTACTACAATCAAAGTACAAAAAAAAATCAGTAACAGCTAATTTTATTTGATTAACTTTCTTTAAACATTATACCAAGATAAATAATTGATTTTTCCAACTACCTTCAAATTAACTTCATGAACAGAAGTGCTTAAAATGTAAATGACCCAGAGATACCTATGTCTTGGTAATACTGAAATTGGTATCCTTGATTTATTACGTACAGCAAAAACTTGCATTTTATATCACCTATGCTACAGAAATCATCCCTAGGCATTTCAAAAGTGTAATCAGAAAAGAAATGAACTGTGCAAAAAATGAACTAATAAGCATGGTGTCCAAAGCTGAATCAATACTTAGTTTTAAGTAGTGTACTGAAGGAGAAAAATAATATAGAAGCAAACAGACTTGTGCAGGCTAGAACATGGGCAAGATCTTTAAGCATGAATTGAAACTTCTTTATCATATGGATGGGAAGCTGCCGAGGAAAGCTTTGGAATAGTTCAGTCCACATGAGACAAAGGAAGAGTTGAGGGTTTCAGGAGCAAGGCAAAGACAAGAAACAGGAACAGCAGTAGACTGTTCAGCCCTCAAGCCTGCTCTGCCACTCAGTAGGATCAGGGCTGATTTGACATTCCTCGCATCCACATTCCTTCCTTTGCCCAGTGACCCTTGATTGCCCTATTGATCAAGAATCTATCTTGGTCTTAAATATACACAAGGACTCTGGTCCAACAGCTCTCTTTGGTACAGAGTTCCAAAGACTCACAAACTTCTAAGAGAAGAAATTCCGCACCTCAACCTTAAATTGGCACTCCTTTATTCCGAGCTGATGCCCTCTAGTCCTGGACTCTCCCATGAGGGGAAACATCCTCACATCATTTGCCCTGTCGAGGTCCTTAAGAATTCTGTATGTTTCATAGAGATCACCTCTCATTCCTCAAAACTCCAAGTTCAACCTGTTTAGCCTTTGCTCATAACATAATCCCTTCACTGTAGTAAATGTCTTTTGAACTTCCTCTAATTCATATCTTCCCTTTAATAGGGGGGGCCAAAACTGCTCATAGTATTCAAGATGTGGTCTCAGCGGCACCTTGTACAGTTGCAGTAAGTCTTCCCTACTCTTATACTCCAAGCCCCTTGAAATAAGGGCGAATATTGCATTAGCCTTCTGACTACCTCCTGCTCCCATGTGCCAGCTTGGTGTCTCAAGCACAGTTACCCACAAGTCCCTTTGTGCTGTAGCTTTCTGCAGTTTTTTCCCCCACTTACATAACACTGTTCTTTCGTTCTCCCTTCCAAAATGAACAACTTCACACTTCCCCACATTATATCCCACTTGCCAACTTTTTGCCCACTTACTTATCAATATCACTCTGTAAATTTATTGTTTGCAACAAATCCAAAGGTGGCAGAGAGGTCATGCAAGAATAATACATCATGATCAGTGTCACAAGATGTCACTTGTCATTTTGATTAGAACCATTTCATTATGAAGCAGACTGAGAAAAGCGTGCAGCTAGTCAGCATTACTGTGAAGCACACCAGAAGAACAGACTTGCATGAGAAAAGCAATGGCTGTGGGAGATTAAAAACTGGCAGCACGGAGCCCCTTCAACCTGCTTCTATCTAAGAGAACCAAAGAATGACGTCACAGGAAAAGAGGCAGGTAATTGGTAGGCAAAAATAGAAATTGCTGGCAAAAATCAACAGGTCTGCCAGCATCTGTGGGGAAAAAAAGCAGAGAATGTTTTGAGTCTGCTGATTCTTCATCAGTTCTTCAATAGGAAGTACTACTACTGTAGCTTATGAGAGCTGGAAGACCCTGTTCAGATCCAAGGTGATCACATCTGCAGCAAGTGTTGGCTCAGAGATAATAAGCTGGAATCCAAGGTGTGATATAACTGCAACAGTCAGTGGCAGGGGGAGGGGGAGGAGGAATAACATCATGTTTTAGAAGACAGTCACACACCTTATATTAATCAAATTTGGTCAACAGTCAGGAACAGGATGCTGTGACTGCCATTGAGGTGGATATTGATCTCTAGAATTAACTTTTGGAACAGTCTTAGCCAGTGCCCTTGTCCAATAGGTATGAGCTTCTTGCTCCCAGTGTGGACAAGTGCACAGACTGCAAGAAGGATAAGTGAACTGACGAAAGCACCATAGTATAGAGTGTCATTCAAGTGGGGGGAAGGAAAGAGAATTTTGGGTTAGGGAAAGCAGGTTAGGAAAAATACAGAGATAGTAAGAACTGCTGATGGTGGTGGGGATTGGTCTGTGGGGTGGGAGGAGCGGATAGGTGGGAGAGAAGACGGACAGGTTGTGTCAGGTCAAGGAGGCCAGGATGAGAAGGAGGGTTGGTCATGGGATGAGGCCGGGGATGGGGAGATTTTGAAACTAGTAAAGTGCACATTGAGTCATTGAGTTGTAGGCTCCCAAGGCGGAATATGAGGTGCTGCTCCTCCAGTTTCCGGGTGGTGTCATTGTGACACTGGAGGAGGCCCAGGATGGACATGTCGTTCAGGGAGTGGGAGGGGGAGCTGAAGTGGTTCTCGACTGGAAGGTGTTATCGTTTGTCGCAAACAGAGCGCAGGTGCTCTACAAAGTGGTCTCCGAGCCTCCGCTTGGTCTCACTGATGTATAGGAGGCCACATCGGGAGCAGCAGATGCAGTAGACCACATTGGATGTGCAGGTGAACATCTGTCTCATGTTGGAAGTTTTTTTGGTTCCTTGGACGGAGGTGTAGGGGCAGGTGTAGAACTTCCTGTGTTTGCAGGGAAAGGTGCCGGAGTTGGTGGGGCTAGTAGGGAGTGTGGAGCAGACGAGGGAGTCACGGAGAGCGCGGTCCTTACAGAAGGCACATGGGGTGGGGAGGGAAATATATCCTTGGTTGTGGGGTCAGTTTGCAGGTGGCAGAAGTGGCGGAGAATGCTACGATGAATCCAGAGGTTAATGGGGTGATACGTGAGGACAAAGGGGATTCTGTCTTTGATTTTGTTGCAGGGAGGGGATGTGAGGGCAGAGGTGCAGGAAACAAAAGCGATGCGGTCGAGATCATTTTCGACCACTGAAGGGGGGAAGTTGTGGTCCTTGAAATAAGAGGACATCTGAAATGTTCGGGAGTGGAACGCCCCATCTTGGGTGTAGGCGCAGCGGAGGCAGAGGAATTGGGAGTAGGGGATTGCATTGTTGCAGGAAGGTGGTGAGAGAAGGTGTAGTCTAGGTAGCTATGGGAGTCGGTGGGCTTGAAATAGATATCGGTTTCGAGGCAGTCGGCAGAGAGAGCCAGGAAGGAGAGAGAGGTATCAGAGGTCGTCCAGGTGAAGTTGAAGTTGGGGTGAAAAGTGTTAGTAAAGTTGTTGAACTGTTCAAGCTCCCACGAGGCAGCCCCAATACAGTCATCAATGTAGCAGAGGAAGAGGTGGGGGATAGTACCAGTGTAACTGCGGAAGAGGAACTGTTCCACGTATCCTACGAAGAGGCAGGCATAGCTTGGGCCCATGCGGTTTCCCGTGGCCACCTCCTTAGTCTGTAGGAAGTGCGAGGAGTTGAAGGAGAAGTTGTTAAGAGTAAGGATGAGTTTGGTTAAGCGGATGAAGATGTCGATGGAGGGGGACTGGTTGGGCCCGTGGTAGAGGAAGAAGCGGAGGGCTTTCAGGCCATCTGTGTGAAATTTTAACATTTATTGCTAGGGGTTAAAGTTTTATAACAACCATACAGGTTGTTGGTGAGGCCACACCTGGAGGACTGGGTATAGTTTTGGTCCCTGTATTTAGAAAGGGTATACTGGCTTTGATGGTTGTTCAAAACAGATTCACTAGGCTGATTCCTTGACTGAATGGATTGACATATAAAGAATTGCTAAGCAGGTTAGGTCTTTATTGATTAGAATTTAGAATAAAGGGATGATCTTTTTGAAACATACAGATTCTAAGGGGTTTGACATGGTAGAGATGTTGCAACTCGTTGGGGAATCTTGAACCAAGGGACATAACTACAAAATAAGGAGACGCTCACATAAAACTGAGATGCAAAGAATTTCTTCTCCCAAAGAGTAGTGAATGCCTGTAATCCACTACCCAAATAGTGGAGGATAGATCACCAATACTTAACAAGTAGGGCAATAGATTTTTTAAGTATCAGGGAGTTGAGGTTTAAGAAGAGATGCCACAAGAAAAAAGTTGAGATCTGAGGCAGATCCGTCATGATTTTATAGAATGGTGCGGCAAGCTTGAGGGGTGGATTGGCTGACTCCTGCTCCTATTTCTTATGTTATTATGTTTCAGTGATGCAATAGGGGCAGGAGCGCAATTGGAGAGATTCCAAGGATTGTCGGTAAAATGGGAACATATCGTAACAACATAAAGAAATTTGCAAGAGATAAAAGCAAAATATTGAAGATGCTTCCAACATTGAATCGCATTAGACTCAAAATATTTGAACGTTTACAGCATAAAAGGCAACAATTCAACAAATCACATACTTGTTCATTCTCTGCAAGAGCAATTTCACTAATCCCAATATCGCATTGCATGCCTTTTGCTCTACAACATTGTTCCCTTCAGGTGTTTATTTAACTCCCTTTGAAGCAATCACAATAATCTTAAGCAGCGCATTCCAAATTCTAACCAATCAAAGTTATCCTTCATCATCATTAGTAGAATGAAACCCAGCAGTATTTCGTGTGGTGTTGAAAGGTCATTGGCCTGAAACATTCAACTAGCTTTCTATCTACAGATCCTGAGTGCTTCCAGTATTTTCTGTTTTTAATTTCCATCATCCAGACTTTTCTTTTCATATGTGGTTCAGCCAGATCTCACAATGAATGATTGAAACAGTGCTGTGCCAGGCAGATGAGTTGTCTGCAACCCCAATTTGATATTTTTCCAGGACTTCCACTAAAGAAATTCCTAGCTATGAAGAGAGGTTGAGTAGGTTAGGATTGTTTTCATTAGAAAAAAGGAGATTGAGGGGGGACCTGATTGAGGTCTTCAAAATCCTGAAGGGTACAGACAGGGTTGATAGAGATAAGCTTTTTCCCAGGGTGAGGGATTCAATAACGAGGGGTCACGCATTCAAGGTGAGAGGAGAAAAGTTTAAGGGGGATACACGCGGAAAGTACTTTACACAGAGGGTGGTTGGTGCCTGGAACGCGTTGCCAGCAGAGGTAGTAGAGGCAGGCACGGTAGATTCATTTAAGGTGCGTCTGGACAGATGCATGAGTAGGTGGGGAGCAGAGGGATACAGATCCTTAGGAATTGGGCGATAGGTTTAGACAGTGGATTTGGATCGGCACAGGCTTGGAGGGCCGAAGGGCCTGTTCCTGGGCTGTAAGTTTTCTTTGTTCTCTTTGTTCTACTTGAGTCCAGACATTATTTTGGAGCATTAAATATATATTACCTAAAATTTAGTGAGAGATCAACCATCACTCACCATAATCACAACAGTTACCTAAATGAAAGAATCATCAACAATAACTTTGACACAAAGAGGAATCTCCCATCATTCGGCGACATTAATTCAACCTTCATGTTAATTTTCCTTCATAATATTTATAAAGTAGGAAATTTCTGGTCATACATTATCCAATATCATAAAGTTGCATGACAAACTAAAGGCAGTATGGAGGCCAAAGAGGGGTTGATGATCAGGTTGAACTGAGTGTTGTCAACATGTAGAAATTTGTATTGGCTCAGATTTTGCGGACACGACAAAACAACAGCACTCACCACTGATGTTGAGGAAAGTTTCACCTGTAAAAGTCTGCCAATCTCTATGGTGTAGATTTCCCCTTCACAAATATTAGCTTGATTTTGATATCAAGTCAAAGGGATCTGCAGGGATCCTACAGAGGTGATGTCACCCAGAAGGACAACGAACCAATCACAAAGCATTTTCCACAGACAAACCAGGAAATAAAATTAATTTATTATTCTTCACTTATAATCAAAATTTACAGAGACGATAAATGCACGGTTGGGATTAATATAGTAACTGATCCTTTGTAAAATTGTACAATTTTTAATGGGGAAGATTCATATTCCACCCATACTAAACTGCTTTCCAAGATCAGGTTTTTCCTTGTAAACTAAATGCAGAATTGGAAACCCAAATATACCATTCGACATGTACGAGAACAGCACCTCAAAAGTTCTCAGCAGTTCAGTTTTCAAATTGACTGCAGATTGAAGGGACCTCAACAATGCACCCTATGGAAACGCCACGAAACACTGACTGCAACTTCTGATTTCCAAGTTATATCACACAAATACAGATTCCAGAAGTTGGGAGAGACAACAAGGTGTAGAGCTGGATGAACACAGCAGGCCAAGCAGCATCATAGGAGCAGGAAAGCTTGACGTTTCGGGCCTAGACCC
>JAHRHZ010000098.1:18624200-18657096 GCA_024137785.1 Ginglymostoma cirratum
CGGGCCTAGACCCTTCATCAGAAATGGGTCTAGGCCCGAAACGTCAAGCTTTCCTGCTCCTATGATGCTGCTTGGCCTGCTGTGTTCATCCAGCTCTACACCTTGTTATCTCGGAGTCTCCAGTATTTGCAGTTCCTATTATCTCTTCCAGAAGTTGGCATCTGTTTCAGAACAATAACGATGATAAATGTCAACAGGCTAATTGACGTTATTACTGTAAAGTCGTTTTTTGGATAATGTTACCGAGGAGCATTGCTTAAGATGAAAAACAAAATAGAACCAAAACTGGGATAGCAAGAAATGCAGATGCTAGAGTCAGAGGCAACACAGTGTGGAGCTGGAGGAACACAGCAGACCAGACAGCAGAGGAGCAGGAAAGTTGACGTTTCGGGTCGCGACCCTTCTTCAGAGCTGGCCTGCTGTGTTCCTCCAGCTCCACTTTGTTATCTAGAACCAAAACTGGGTTGTCTAGGAACTTTAGGAGTGAGAGAAAGCACAATCCTGGCAGCTGATTCTCTTAATTACGACAGGATAGGAATACAGGTAAAAGCAGTCGCACTAATCCACACATCGAAGAGACAGGAAAGGTGTATCACGAACTCAAATGACAAAAAGGCAGTCAGTTCGTGATCTTCCAGTAATCAACACAAACTCGAACAACTGGAGTCTACAGCAAAACATTCATGTTAGTTTAACAAAAATGCAGTATGATCTTCCTTGGTTTCAAGTAGGTGGTTCACAAACTGACCGTTGTGGTTCTCGTCTCCCTAGTTCATTCCAGTTAACTGATCGAAAGGCCGTAAATGCCGAGTCCTCCGCAATCAGAGAAAACCAACTTTTGATCAAATGCATCAATTAAAATTATCCTTACCGTCAACACCAGACAAAAATGAATTGGAGGATCAAAAATGATTGCAAATCCTCTGTAGAAAAACTGATTTCTTTTAAATTGGCGGGATTGAGCAAACTCCCAGCATTCCCTGCGCCACGATGAATTTGTCGGGGAAACCCCGCCCCCTACCGCGCGGGACGGAGTATTTTTACCGCACCACGTGATCTGCAGGGAGCTGACGCTACGGGAGAAAAGCTCCGCCCACAGGGGAGCGCGTGATCTGTTCCACATTTCCCTCCCCAGTTGTTGGTCGTCGTCGCAGATTCCAACTTTGTAAAGATCGGTCTATGCAGTGTACATTTATTGACTGGTTCAACCGCAGTGGCTGTACAAGATAGCGCAACGTGTTTAGAGATAGTATACAAGTTCCTTTTGTAAATATTTTGTGTTATTAAATTTCGCAAAAAATTTTTGACGCTACGACAGATGCATTACACCAACAAGCTGAGTTCCGGAAAAAAGAGTCATTCCAGACTCGCAAAAATGTTTTCTTTCTCTTTCCATTAATGCTGCCCAGATCTGCTGAGTTTCTCCAGCACTCTCTGATGTTATTGTCAAATACCAGCATGTGCAATACTTTCCTTTTCGTTCCAGAAAAATTTTACTCATATTTTCGTCATCGCCTTTTCTGTTTGGTTAAAAGAAATAACGTGGTGCAGTATAAGAGGGCGTTTAATGCAGTAAAAAAGCAAAAATTCCAAATATTCAAGTGTCTTACAGACTGGCTGTTGACTTTAAATTGCAAAGACCTGCAAACAAGAGGTGCCAGAGTAGTTACGACGATGCACTTTTAACAACATTTGATCTATATAGGGAAAGAACACATTTTTTAAATGATGTAAATGACTAAAACGGCAGTACAAATGGATCTTTTAAAAATTAGAATTGAAACATAGTATTTTGGATTTTAGATTAAGTCAATAGAAGTCTTTATGATTTCACTGATGACAAAAGTGCCAAAATTAACTGAAATCTTTAACTGTTGTTTGGACTAAACTCTGCACTGTTTCTATGATTATTTTGAATATATTGGGATATGAAATGTTTATTTGTAAATTTGAACAAGAAGGCAGAATTAGGTTACTAAAATATTGGATCTGTTCAAAGTTATTACGAAGATATAAAAATTGGAAAACTGTATAAGCAAAACAATGAAGGAAAAATGCCAGCATAGATGTAGTTTCTGAGAAGTAATGATCAGGACTAGTTGGACACGACTAATTTGAGTTTTAATATGGAGGAGAGCAGACACAGGAGAAAGCCTTTTGCAGATGATCACCAAGCAGCAACTACAATTCTGTGGGCACATACTTGGAGACAGAAACTTGAACATAAGGAATGGGAACAAGACTAAGCTATTCAGCTCTTCAAATCTATTCGACTATTCAATATGACCATGGCTGATCATCCAACTCCGTATTCTGCTCCCATTTTCTGCCCATAAACCTTTGATCTCTTAAGCCCTAAGAACTGTATCTAACTCTTCCTTGAAAACATTCACTATTTTGACCTCAACCACTTTCTGGGACAGAAAATTTCACAGACTCACCATTGTCTGAATGAAAAAAATTCTCCTTATCTCAGTTCTAATTGTTCAACCCTGTATCCTTAAACTGTGACCCTTGGTTCTGGACTGCCCACTCATTGGAAACATTCTTCCTGCATTTAGAATTTTATATGTTTCTATGAGATACCACTCTCCTCGTTCTTCTAGATTCCAGTGAGTATAATTCTAACTGATCCAGTCTCTCCTCATACATCATTCTAGGAATTAGTCTGATAAACCTTTTTGCTCTCTTTTTGTAGCCAGAACATCCTTCCTCAGATATCCTTTCCTCAAAACAGCACAGAATGCTTCAAGTTTGTTCTAACCAAGACTCTGTACAATGGCTGCAAGGCATCTCTGTTGCTGTAGTCAAATCCTCTCGCCATGAAGGCCAACATACAATTTATCTTCTTCATTGCCTGCTGTATCTGTATACTTACTTTCAGTGAGTAGTGTACAAGGACACCCAGGTCCTGTTGCATCTTCCGCTTTCCTAATCTACTGTCCTTCAAACAATAAAAGGCCATCCTGTTTTTGCTCCTAAAATGGATAATCACAAATTTATTCAGATTATACATCATCTACCATGCATTTGCCCTCTCAGTCAACTTGTCCAGATCACACAGAAGCATCCCTTCATAATCCTCACAGTTCAGCCTCCCAACCAGCTTTGTATCTTTCGCAAACCTAGAGATTCTACATTTGGTTCCCTCATCAAAATCATTAATATATATTGATATATTAATATATAATAGATGAAGTCGAAGCACTGATTCCTGTGGGATCCTACTAGTTACTGGCTGCCACTCAGAAAAAGAATTGTTTATTTTTACTCTTTGTTTCCTTTCTGTGAACCTGTTGTCTATTCATATCAGTACGCTACCCTCAATCCCATGCGCTTTAAGTTTACATGTTAATCTCTAATGTAGGTCCTTATTGAAAGCCTTCTGAGAGTCTAAGTAAACTGCATCCACTGGTTCCCCCTAATCACTCTACCAATTGCACTCTCATAAAATTCCAGCATGTTTGTCAAACATGATGCCCCTTTTGTAATTCCATGCTTACTGTCTGATCCTGCCACTGTTTTTCAAATGCTGTGCTATTAAATCATTTATAATGGACTCTTAGCATTTTTGCTAATAGCAATGCCAGGCTCACTGATCTACAATTTCCTGTTTTCTCTCTATCTCCTTTTTTAAATGATGGGTTTACATCATTTACAAATCCTTGGGAACTGTTCCAGAGTTTATAAAATCATAAAAGATGACCTGCGTTATTTCATGGATTATTTCCTTAAGTATCTTAGGGTGCAGATAATGGGGTCCTGGGGATTTATTGGCCTTTATTTATTGGCTCCAATTTACCCAAGAATATTTCCCAACTAATTTTGATTTCCTCTAACTTTTCACTAGGCTGTGTTCCCCAAAATTTCGGGGTATTATTTGTGTCTTCTTCTGAAGACTGCACCAAAATATGTATTCAATTGAACAGCCATCTGTTTGTTTCCCATTCTAACATCCCCAGTTTCTGAGTGTAAGGGGCCCGCATTTGCCTTCATTAATCTTTTTCCCTTCACATACCTATGGACCTATATACATTTCTTTGGCTTCAAACTGCTGGGTAGTCATCCAACCAACATGATTGGCACAACTTGCATCCCTATTTAGTAGAGGGTGGATTGCCCTGTGAGTCTCTCCAACCCTTTAGCAAAAAGCTCCGAAATCCATTTATTGGAACAAGTGGCCTTATTCTGGAATAGTGTTCCATTTCGTTCTGTGTAACTATTACATTATGTGATTTTATGGCTGAATATATAAATACAATAGAAATTTTTATGGTGTGTGGAAGCAAAATACTGCAGAAGCTTGAAACCTAAGAACATAGTGTGAAGACAACGCAGTGTGGAGCTGGAGGAACACAGCAGGCCAGGCGGCATCAGAGGACCGGGAAAGTTGACACTTGGTTGACCCGAAACGTCAACTTTCCTGCTCATCTAATGCTGCCTTGGCCTGCTTTGTTCCTCCAGCTCCACCCTGCGTTGTCTCTGACTCCAGCATCTGCAGTTCTTGCTATCTCCATAAGAACACAATGTGTTCGGAATAATTAGCCGATCAGGTAATACGTGGGGCGGGAGGGAGAGAGAGACAGTCAACGTTTTTAAGGTGTGAAATTATTGTTGTGTATGCTGAGTGCAAGTGCAGGATACTATCAAAAATCCGTGAGAGCGAAATTTATTGTCAAATAGTCTGAAAATCAATACAGCCCTCAAGAGCTGATGTTTTTTGAATTCAGACGAAATGACTGGGAATGACAAGCCTGTGGAGGCGGGTCAGTGCGTGCGCACAATGCACCAGCGTGAGGAGGCCGTTCGTCACTGAGCGTTTTGTCGGCTGGGAGGAGGCTGCTGACCTTTTTGGCGGCGGACATACGGCCTTTTCTCTTACGAAAACGCTTGGGAATATGGCGGTGAGTGTTATGAAATAAATAACATTCATATCCCTCGTCCAAGTGATAAATTCGGGATTTTCCCGAGGTCCGCACCGGGCGGTACGGTAGCACAGGCATTGAGTAGAAAATGGCGGTTGGCGCCATCTTGGAAATACTCTTTCTTTCTGGAACATTCGTCTCTTTAAATATAAACGACATCAAGGTGAAACTCTTTCCACATCATGTCAAAGTAACACTTGCTCATTTAACATAGTATTGGAGAGTCCGATTTTGCTTTTATTTATCTTGCCTTGATAACTTGGCTTGCTGGGTTGAAAACTTGATGATGAGTCGCTGCATTGTAAGTTTATTTATTGTGCGCATTATTTTTAATGGAAGGGCCGTCAGGATCTCCAACTTGTCATCTAGTCCCAACGTGCTTTTATGTACATAATGCGTGAAAACAATATTTGGTATCGGAAAAAAAAATGGGTTTATGCAAGCTGAAAGCTTTTGAGGCCCATACTGCTCTTGTGATCTTCTCAGCTCAGTGGATCGTGCTAAATTAGGTTGGAGAACCGACTAAAGCGCCAGTGGGATGTTGGGCCGTGGAGTTTGTATTCGAATCACAAAACGTAGTCTCCTGAGTAATAAATTACTTGACTAATTTGACTAAATTCATGGCCAGTCTGGCTTTAATTTTAGTGTACGTATCTGAGATGAGCATTTTCTGCTATCCTTATGTAAAACGTCCCACTCATTGCCTTTTTTTTCTTAAAATTGGATTATTTCCAGTATGTAGTTAAGCTAACCCACCGTTTCATAAAGTGAGATTTTTTTTAATAAAAGCAACGTTGGAAATGAATGATGTGTTGTTTTTTAAAAATATACCATAAACACAGATTTACTTTTATTTTATAAACCTCAATGGGTGGTTTACTCTCTAACAGATCCAATATCTTTATGAAAGATATTTTTACCTTTGACCAAAAACAGCATTGCAAAAACATAAAAATCTAAACTGTTAACCCTGAGATTAGAGTAGGGGATTTGATGCCAAGTTTCTTGTCGAAGGCCAGTGCACTTGTAGCAAGAGACACTGGATAACAGAAGCATGGTAGAGTTGCTGGATGCAACGCAAGGAAGATGGTTCGTATTAGGATGATACTATGCTGTTGAAAACTACAAATGCAAAATGGATATTGATGGGGGTTTGATGACTCTAACAACCTTGATGCTTATTTATAGGAAAATAATGGTGCTCCAATAAGTTGGCATATTACAGCACTTATAAGTTATTAATATATTATCACGTATTGAATGCCAGCTTTAAGCTCTGGAAAGCATGATCACACTAGTAATCGAAAGACTTTACCAAAACAATTGATCTTTTTCAAAATTACTAAGTGGTAGGAGTCTGCAACGTGCTGCTAAGAGTGGTGATGATAAACACAGATAAGATAGGGCCCTTAAGGGACATTTTAGATAAGTACATGAATATGCAAGAAATGGAGGGATATGGACCAAGGACAGGCAGGTGGGATTAGTTTAATGCGGTATCATTTGTGGTACAACATCATGGGCCGAAAGGCGTGTTCTTGTGCTGTACTCAGAGATGATAGGTACTGCAGATGCTGGAGAATCCGAGATAACAAGGTGTGGAGCTGGATGAACACAGTAGGCCAAGCAGCATCACAGGAGCAGGAAAGCTTGACGTTTCGAGCCTAGACCCTTCATCAGAAATTCTGATGAATTCATCATTTCTGATGAAGGGTCTAGGCCCGAAACGTCAAGCTTTGCTGCTTGGCCTGTTGTGTTCATCCAGCTCCACACCTTGTTATCTCTTCTTGTGCTGTACTATTCTGTTCTAGACCACACTGAGAAATTTTTACAATGCAGGTATCATGGGAAATGGCTCATTTTCTGTAGTGTGTTTCGAAGTTATCTGTGCATATTTACTAATGAATGACTGCCACGTACATATATCACAGAGAAATAGATTATTTAACCCAGCCACTCTTGCTGTTTATGCTTTATTCAAGCCACCTCTTTCGTTATTTCTGCAAAGAAAAGGAACACATTCAAGCCTTGCACCTTTATTGAAGTGCCTGCTGTGAGCCTGGGAAGCCGAGTTCCTCATGGCAAAGCCTTACCTAGTCAAAGGCAAATTCCCAAATGTGTTACACGTTTTAGTGATTTACAATTTGATGGTTTTGCTCTTGCCTCGTGAGTTGAAATCAAAGCTTTGGTGATCTGTCTCTTTTCAGTGACATTTTTGTTTTAAAATTGCTATTTCCAACTTAGAATTAGGTTTATTCTTATATGTACTTATGTATAAGAACACATGAAGTATACTGAAAAGTGTACAAAGTCTCCATTTCCAGCACCATCTTAGGTACAGATATAAAATCTTGGGTGTAAATTAGAAAAATAAAGAAATAAAGGTAAAAGTTCAGTCTTACAGCCCTTCTAAAGCAGGGAGTCTGCACTAGGCTTCACCTTGAGGCCAGGAGTCTGCCCTGCGACTAATTCCTTAATTTATAGGGCAAAGTTTGTCTTACCTGGACTAGCTATGTCTAATGAATGCAGATTCATTTAATTCATTCTGATATGCTACCTAGTCCTTCATTCCCCAGCCCAATTTAAAAAAAAAACTACCTTCCTTGATATCGTTTGAAAATCCTAAAGGTGTCTTACTGGTGTACCCTAACCTCCATTTTCCCTAAAGATTGGCATCCCATAGTGGATAATCTTTGCACATACCCTGGTGATTCAGGAAACAGTTTTTTGCCCACATAAATATTGTGAAGACTCTTTTATAACTATATGTGTTCCTATTTAAATTGTAATCCATGCTGTCACTTCCTCATCTTGATTTCACTCTTGTCAAAGTTCATTTGTCACTTCTGTGCTGCAACCTGCAGCAATTTCTTTGAATTATTGTGCATTGATTAACTTAATTGGTCTCTGCATCAGACATGCAGTATCACTTCTTATAAACAGTAATTTGAAACATATTCCATATTTGGGTATTTATAAAGGGTTGAAGTTAACAGTTGCCAGGTTATTAGACTCTGCGTGTTCAGTGATGCTTGTGCTATCTACCTTTCAGCCGTGCATTAATCCAAATTTTAATATTTGCCTTCTACCCAGTGTGAATCTGTTTATTATGTGGGCCAGTGACTTCCTGAAACTGGGTAGATAACTTTCGCTACCAGACTTTTATCTGCCCATCCATCGTCAAAAGAAACTCCAGTCAAATAATCAGTCCTAAGTTCCCATTTCTGAACTCAAATCCCTTTCAATCTGACTTTGTTCTGTCTCAAACAGTTACTGCATACTTGGAATAATAATCAGCCTGTAATTTTGAGGGTTCATCCCTTGTCCTCTTCTAAGGATGAGAGATTGCATTTACTATTTTTCAATTTGTTGAGATTTCAGAAAACTTTGAGACAGCAGTCAGAAAGATTTACATTCTCCACAATGATTTATTTTCGAAAAAAGGCGAGGGGCACTAGGTGAATGTGCACTACTTCTTAGTGACCCCAATCCTGTTTTGCTTTTGCTTGAGTTTTGATAAACAGTACTAATCTAAACATAGGTGCTATCATTATAAATACCTTTGGTAGCTGCTACCATAGTCGTTCAGCAAATTTACCACAACAAGCTAAGTGATTAAAAAGATCACATCCTAACTTCAATTTTCAGTCTGTGCTGAGTGAGCTAATCCGAACCAGAAAAGTAGTATGAACAACTGGCTGAGCCCCAGCAGAAATTTCAGTGGGGTTTTCTGTGCCTGATTGACACCCAGTAACCCCTTGGTTAGGGCTGGGTAAGATATGGCTATGTTTTGCCATGATACCAACTCAAGCTTTCTGATCCTTCCAGAACCACAACACCCTGTCAGGTGAGATGGTTTACTTGCGTTATCAAGATTGTTGTTTGTGTAGTAACCAATTGGACTAAAAATTAATGTGTGTATGGTGCAGCTATACCTCCGAAAAGGAATAACAACTTCAGGAGGAGATGAAACTGAGGAAAACAAGAAATTATGTTGTGAAAATTAATGTTAATTTAGATACAACTTTTAAAATCTACCAACAGGCAAGTGATACTGAACAGGATGGACTCATTTTAAAAAAATCTACTTCGGACACAGAAAAGAAAAGCGAGAAGTTGGCAACGTCTAAATCTCCCAAAAGCTACAAGCACCATTCTTCACAGTCTCCATCTCGGTCAAGGTCAAGATCTAGGGAGAAGAAACGGTCTAGGACGAGATCACGATCCAGGGACAAGAAGCAGTCTCGGTCAAGATCAAGATCTGGGGAGAAGAAACGGTCTCGGTCGAGATCAAGATCTAGGGAGAAGAAACTATCTAGGTCGAGATCAACATCTAAGGAGAAGAAACAGTCCAGGTCGAGATCGAGGTCAAGGGAGAAGAAACGGAAGTCTGGTGTGTACATTGTTCCTGTTCATGTAGAAGATTCTAAACCTTTATGTTGGCATTACAGTTTCAAGTTTGAATTGAAAAATAATTGTTACAATTTACATGTTGACTATTTTCACTCAGTGATATTCTTTCTTCCTTATTTAGGTGGCCTTACTTCCTGACATTACTTGATAGGGTAGCTGATTTCTTCCTGGATTTCTATACTGTCAATATGTAACATTGCATCAAAGTTGCACAGAGGCATCATGGATCAATTTACTCTCTTCTCACAACACACTCATGATTTTCTTTGTTCTTGTCGTGACAAGTAACCTGAAATCGGGGAATATTATGAATTCTACTACACATTGGCCTTCTGATATACTACAATTTAAGGCTGCAGCAATCTTGCGTTTGATAGTGTTGTAGGATGTTTTCATTTGGATTACTAGCCATAAAACATTTTGCCTACAATAAATTTTAACAAATACTTTGTCTAATAGACTAAATAAACAGTTATAGTTAAAGCTAAAACATTTTTGCATTTATAGTTCTTAGTATCTGGGAAGGTAAGAATCCTGCAAAGATAAAAGTGCTGAAGTAGGTAATTTAAGGGTAATACACCATTACTTTACAAGCCATATCCAAGAGAAATTTTTTTTTCTTAAAAGAAAACTAGTGATAAATATTTGCTACATGAGTTGTTACTACCTTTATAAAAGGTATATTTTAGTTGCACACTAACTTATTTGCTTGTCTGAAATACTGTACAATAGTTTAGTAATTAGTAGATATTCATGATGCATTTGAGATTTAGGTCGGGTGTCAGAATATTATTCATTAGATCAGCACCTAACCTGGATTGGAGTTGTCTTTGATCTAATGGTTCTAGACTGAGAGTTTTGCAACTCTCTCAAAGCTGCAAAACCAAATCCAAATTAAGTACTGAAAACTTTTTCTGTAACTTTCTCTGGATTGAATTGCTGAACTTAAATGATTTGTGACCAATTCCTCTGGATCGTTCTGACATCTTTTTAAAATTATGCAATGCATGGATCAATAAGCTGCAATTGTAATGAAAACTCATTATTGTCTTTGTAACTGAGTTTGTTCATGTAGTAGTTTTTCATTTTCCAGAATGTCAAAGGCGGAGATCCAGGCAAAGTCGGAGCAGAAGCAAAGAGGTAATTAATACTTTCTGTAGCATATAAGTAATTTAAGAACTAAATATAGTGCTGCTGACTATTTATTTATTGAGTACTGACAGGATGGTAAGTACCAAAATTTGTTATACAAAAGTAAAATTGCTTAGCTGTCATGACAAAGTATTGTATCCTACCTAAGCATATGACTATAAATGTTTTCTCCCAGTTCTAATTAGAACAATATATTAAATAGGTTAAAATTGACCAGATATTTTAATATTTTAGTTGTTACAATTTAGGAGGGTATCAGTACAGATTTTTGGCATTTTTGTGTTTGGAAAGTTTACTTTGTATACATAGATCACATGATAACATTTCTATAATGAATCGTACTCAGCGTGCTAATGCACGAAGAGACACAGCGAGCAGAAGACGCTGCAGAGTCAAATAGCAAAAAATATAAGTCTACCTCCTGAAAAGGTAAATATCAGCCATTCACACTCGTATTTGCTTTGTAACTTGAAAGAATCACCCAGCAAATCTGCTATGTTTGTGGTAGTCAATTGTCAATTCAATTTGGTTTGAAGGGAAGGGTTTTTGTCCCTGCAAACTGCATTGAATAAGATAATGTCCAAATATTTCAAGTTGATTTTACAAATCTAAGAATTTTACAATTCTAAGAATTGACCAACCTGTGATAAATGTTGCATTGTAAATTATATCCTAATTATTACATATTTAGTATTTTGATGGGCTTTAGCCCAGAACTGACTTTGTTTCACCCTTGCTATTTGAAACTCTTGTTGGTATTTTTGTTTCAAATGCCAAAATATATTTTCTCAGCGTCATTGCTGACACTGAGTCCAGCTCAGAGGCTTGTAATTATAATCAGATTTCAGGTCTGATGCCTAATAGATGTAACAAAATTGCAATGAATAAAAAGCTGCTGAGATCTGGAAGAAATAAAATATTCATAAGTACCTTTTGCACGTTTCAATGACTTAATGGTTAAATGCATAACACGTAGCTCGTGGATACTCACTCCCACCCCCCCGCCCCAACCCACCCTGGTCCCAAATGGATAGGTATTTTGATGTAAAAGGTCAGGTAATTTTACTGTGTCCAAAGATTTTATGTATGTATGTGTAGAAGTTGAAAATGTCTATATTTGGCCATACCAAAATCTATACAAAATATTTGTATCAGCACTTTGTTTAAATAAGTTCACTCAGGTGAGATTTTTACTGTAATAAACTATTGGTGTTTGGACCTTTTTGATTACGGGCTGAAATATTATTGGAAATGTGATTATTGGCTACCACAAAACTATTTAGAATTCTAAAATATTTTCTAAGGCAATAGTTGTTTAAATTAGTCGCCAGCCTTTTTAAACTCTATAGTTGCATGAAACTAGGATATGCAACATTCTTTTGAGTCGTTTTCTAAATTGCTGGTGGATTTAAGCATCTGACAACATCTTTGTTTAATTGAAGAAAAACGCCTAGTTGACATGATCACAGAGAAGATAGGCATTGATTGCCAGTTTACTTCCTGTGAATTGTTCTGTGTTTAATAATTCTTTCTAAATATGGGGGATATTCTGTATAGGATTGATATTTTTCATTGTAATTGGAAAAATTGAAACTGTTGAATACAATCATATCTTGTGGATAGTAATTTCATCATCTGATGCATCCTAGATAGTCTGTTTCTGTTACTGTTTTGCTCTAAAAGCTTGGCTTTATTTTGATACTAGTGTTTGACCCAAACTTCCATTTATACTAGTCTTGCAGAATTAAAACTACTTTGACTGAAAATAGTTGGTGATAGTCTAGAGATTGCCCAAGTTGTAAAGTGCAAGGAACTGGATATAGGAAGGGGCATTTGTAGAGACAGGTACAGTTTTTGAGGTAAGCATATCGCTGAGTTTGGACCAGATCTTGAAAGTGTAACAAATTTGCATTATGCAACTTTTTTTTTGCTGTTTTAGTTGAAAGGACCTGAACAGTGCCTGGCAATTGAAATCGAAGTCTTTGAAACGACATACAAATAGGTCTAATCACTAATGCGATAAATAACAAAGTTGGATTAAGTGCATTGTGCTTATTACATGTAAAACGTGCTTAGCGACTGACATTTGAAGATTTCAGAAGTGTGACATGAGATCTTTGATTGGAATAAGCTCACTTTGGTTTGAGCGTAGCTGGAGAAGTTTTCTGTGGCAGTAGATGATGTGGAGTGATGAATCTCATATCTACAGAATAGTTATTGATGGCTAATGATTGGAATGTGAGTAGGCTATTCCATCCCATGAACGTGTATTGGTGTACACTTTTTGATTACTATTTCTTGGGTTTGGTGTGTTGTAAAAAGCATTGAATGTTGTTAGCTTGTTAGTTCACTTCTTCTAAGACATTCAAAGATTTGTTGCTTTTACAACCCACTATTAAATCTTTGTATTTTAGTACCCATACTAACTCTCTTTGTTGCACTATTTTCCTGAAAGAACCAACTTCTTCTTAAAACAGGAACAAAGACGGGAGATAAAAGAAAGAAGTGCCACCAAAAAACAAAAATCTTCTGATCATCAAAGTGACAAGGAGCATGACAAAGGGAGGGAGCGATTAAGTTCAACAGAAAATGGAGAGGACAGGCCAAAACGGAAAGACAAAAAAACTTCAAAAGCTCACAGTTATTCAAGATCCAGGTCCAGAGAAAGGCCAGTATTAATAATTTCAATATATATGTTTTCAGAGTTCAAATAAATTTCCAATGTGCTTAGTGACTTGTTTGGGATAATATCTGCGCCACTTTTCTACGGCATGGTGTTGACAAGTATTGCGTCTTTACTTGAATCGAGTTGGCTTTTTTTTTTGGAGCTTCTTTAAAACTGTTAAATTAAAATGGTTGTCTTTGTTAGTCAATGTTGCAGTTGAGCATTTTCCTAAAACTATTCAGTTGGGATTATTTGCAGCATATGACTCTTCCTTGTAATCCCAAGTATATATTGTTTCTAACATGTAGGCGACATCGGAGTCGTGAAAAGAAGAGGTCACGTTCACGGAGCAGAGAAAAGAGGTCTCGGAGTCGAGACAGACGATCAAAAAGCAGAGACAAACGCTCGAGGAGCTGGGACAGGCACTCGAGGAGCCGGGACAGGAGGTCTCGGAGCCGGGACAGGAGGTCTCGGAGCCGGGGCAGGCAATCCAGGAGCCGGGGCAGGCGATCCAGGAGCCGAGGGAGGCGATCCAGGAGCCGGGGAAGGCGCTCAAGGAGCCGGGGCAGGCGTTCCAGGAGCCGAGGCCGACGTTCAAGAAGCAGAGAAAAGAAACGACGCCTAAAATCTCGGTCAAGATCAAGGTCAAGGCACAGGATACACAGAAGTCGAAGTCGAAGCAAGTAAGTCTATCTTTCTCCTCCTTTGTAGTATAAAACAAGTTCGATATTCTATTTTTAAAATAGAATATTTTCCTATTAGACTTCTCGTCTTCTGGTGATCTGTGCTCTCTAGAGAGTTAATCTATAGCTTTTTACTTTTGAGTGTTTCTTGCACACGCTGAGACATGTAAAAACTCTTCAAGTTTTGACGTGCACCTGAGCGTCATGGAGTCATACAGCACGGAAGCAGACCCTTCAGTCCAATCAGTCCATGCCGAGCATAATCCCAACCAAACTGGTTCCACCTGTCTGCTCCTGGCCCATATCCCTCCAAACTTTTCCTCTTCGTGTTCTTATCCACATATCTTTTAAACGTTGTAATTATATCGACAGTCACCACTTCATGAAGTTAATTCTGCACACAAACTACCCTTTTTTTTTTTTAAAAAAAATTGCCTCATCTCTTTTTAAATCTCTTGAAATCCCCCATCTTAGGGAAAAGACTACCATTAACTCTATCAGGTCGCCTCTCAGCCTCCTACACTCCAGTGGACAAAATCGCAGCCCATCTGGTCTTTCTTTGTAAGTCAAACTTTCCATACTCTGCAACATACTGGTAAATCTCTTCTGAAGCCTGTCCAGTTTGGTATTATTCCCGTAACTGGGCGACCAGAACTGGACACAGTATTCCAGAAGAGGCCTCACCAAATGTCCTGTACAACTTCAACATGACTTCCCAACTCCTATACTCAAAGGACTGAGCAATGAAGACAAGCGTGCCAAACACCTTTTCAACCACCCTGTACCCCTAGGTTCCTCTGTTCTACAACACTGGTCACGGCCCTGCCATTAATTGTATAAGCCCTACCCTTGTTTATTGTACCAAAATGCAATACCTCGCATCTATCCAGATTGAACTTCATCTGCTGTTTCTCAGCCAATTGACCCATTCAATCAAGATCCCCCTTTTAATCTTAGGAAACCTTCTTCACTGTCTACCAATTATTGTCTTTACAAGATGTGTACGTTTGGTGGTTAGGGATGAGCAGTGTGGCTGTTTTTCCCAGAACATCGGTAAATTATACCACCACTAATGTTATACCAGCTGAGAATAGCTAATTTCGCAAAAGACCAGAAAATATATAAAACATTCAGTATATATTCAATACAAAGTACTTATTAATACCTTCTGTCAACTTATTCCATTTAAATTGGTGTGCTCGCATTTATAATGGATTTGTAACAGCATATGAAAGGATTACCTGATCTCATCCATTAATGTGCAATGCCAGAAAAGATTAATGTTGGTCAGTGACTGCATTGATATGTAAATAGTTGTGGGATAAATGTTGTGGCTGCTCTTCAGACTGAGGGAAGAAGGTATTGGTCTTCTTCTGCAGTCTGGGCTGTTTTGAATGTTTACGTTGCTGATGGCACAAAAGTAGAAAATGTAGTAAACCATGTGGAGCATGGTAGCAGATTCTAGCAGCGGCGTGGGTCGAATGAAGAAATAGACAACTTTATGCAGATTAAATTTAATGCAGTGACCGTAAGAACTGATTCACTTTAATAGAAAAAATGAGAACAGACAACAGGAAACGCAATCATGAAGTTTTAAAGAGGATGCAGGCATAGAGACAGGAAGTGTACTTCGGAAAGATTATAAAGGCTTGATAGCGGGGATGGAAGAGATTCACTAGAATGATAGAAGAGATTAAATGCTCCATTTGTATGGAGAGACTAGAGAATTGGGGATTCTTTTCAGAACAGTAACATATTTAGAAACTGGTTACAGTCTTTGGAAGTGGCAGGAGAAACTGAGTAAACGGTTTTAAAAAGGCACACAGGAATTTTGGTTTTGTATATTGGACCATAGTTTATAGAAGTCAGGAGTTCCTGTAAAGCTTTAAAAAACACAGGGTCAGCCCCAGGTCTCCTGTTGTGACTAGTTCTCGCCACCAGCTGTTAAGATTGTCAAGGCCTTTGAGAGGATAATGAATTTGAGAGGGTACTGACAGATTAAAGTACAGCAAACTTTGTTTTGACCTTTGAGTCAGCACTTTGAATAAAGCAGCAAAATTTATGTCGTTGAAATACCAGGAGTTTGCTGTACTGTCACGATCTCAACAATGTCTAAGTCATTGTGAGTGAGAAGCCTTCCTACCAGTAAGTTTTTATTTAAGACAGAGTTGCATTATTATTTGTGATTTATGCTGTAAGGAAAGTAATACAATGATACGTATACACCTTGCATTATGTTTCTATTATTTAATGTGTGTTTTTACGTTGATTATGTGGACCTTTTAATCAAACGGTACACTTGAGGGCTTAAGATCAAAGGGGGTCACCTGTACTTCAGGTTATACTTTGCTGAAGCCCTTCCCTCACAGGGAGCTTGACTTTCCAATTACTCCCAGGTCCAGAAATCCTTTGCTTCTATTGTACATTTCTATGTTAATTTATACCTACACTATTTTCTAAACAATCTTTGATGACCTCTCTTCTCCAACGTTTGATTCAATAGATTTCAAATGTCACATTCAGTTTCCTGCATCGCAGCATGATGTTTTTCTTTTATAAGAAATTGCAAGAAAGAAGGACGTGTGGAATGTACATAAAAATTTTCTGGGACATTGGAGTCAGAAACTGACAACTTGATTAATCAATTTTGTGGTACACTAGGAAGAGAAAAGCAATCTGCTATACAACTTGCATACAAAATTTCCAAAAATTATTAATTCAGCAATCTGGAAAAACTACTTGAAAGAACTGTCCTGACTTCTCAGGAAAGGTCACTCAACCTGAAACGTTAACTCTGATTTCTCTCCACACATGCTGCCAGACCTGAGCTTTTCCAGCAATTTCTGTTTTTGTTTCTGATTTCCAGTATGCACGGTTCTTTTAGGTATCATCATAAATATTTATGTTGCAGAGAAAAAAGAAAACACAAGTTCAGTAGAAGCAGAAGTCGTAGTCGAACGCCCCCAGTATTCAGGGGTCGCAATGCTGCTATGGACGCTCAGGAAGCGTTGGCCCGAAGGTAATTTCTCTCTTTATTTTTAATCAGTTCAACTTGGTTTCCGGTTTTTGTTTGGTCCACTGCAGCCCTGTAATATTTTTGAAGTTCTTTTTTGTTATTGCTTTAAAATGAGCAAATAAGTAGCTGGGGGGGGGAAAGAAAAGTTGTGAATGCTGGTGATCTGAAATGAAAACAAAGTGCTAAAGCCTGTATTTTCTATTTTTATTGTAGATTAAAGAGCTTATTGTGCCGCTGACTAATTTTGTTTAATTTTTCATTTCGCCGGCTTGTGTAGGAGAAGGAGAAAAGTAGTTAGATCATAAGAAATAAGTACAGGGACAAGCCATATGGCCCCACATGCCTGCTCCATCATTCAATAAGATCATGGCTAAACTGGATGTGCTGCAATTATCATGCCGTTTTCCTGCTGTCCTCACAAAACCCTTGACTCCCTTTTGCAGATCAAAATTCAGTTGAATTCAGCCTTAAATATATTCAGTGACTCCAGTGCTATCTGGGGAAGAAAATTCCAAAAAGTACTGATGCTCTGAGAAGATATTTCTCCTCATGTTTGACTTGAATGGGGGATGCCTTATTTTAAGCTGCATCTCAACGTTGTTCACCTATTTTCCTAATCTTCAAGTGGCACTGATTGGCCAGAAGAAAAGAACAGAGGAAGAGGTTTATAGGTTGTGCACTGCATTACTGTAGAGGTGTCATTATGTAAAATGAGGTTTCAATAAATCATACTTGTGCCTTTGTTCTGTACTTAGTGAATTTATTGGTCTATCAGTGATTTATTTTCATCAGCCTATTGGTCTTCAAATTGAAAGCATTGGACAGAGGGGCACCTTTTCAATTAGCAGCACTTGTACATTGCATTCTAGGTGATTGAACTGAATCTCTTACCGCCCAGAAAATTATTTTCATTTTTTGCATGTCTCTGCTACGGATAATTTTCAAGGGTAACTTCTGACCTAGCAGCTGCTCAACAATACAAGTCTCATAAAGACTGAGGCGGCAATTCTCAATCTGTGTTTGGAATAGATGGTTTTATCCTCCAGGATACTGCTACATATAATTCTTCATCAAAGTGGGTTTATAAATTGTGTTGAATATTTACAGCATCACAAAGCCAAGTGTTTCAGATTAACTGTGTAAATCTTTTCTGTTGTATGAATGGAGACTGATTATACAGGTGTTCTCTTTGCAAACATGAACATTCTAGCTGCAGCAATGCTAAAAATGTTATCCATCAACTATCTATATATTTTATGATCTTATTTACCTAAAATCTCAAAGCCAGCCAATTTATTCAAAGTTTTGTATTTATTAGGCTGTTTGCAGATGCCTTAATTCTTAAAAACTTCGTAAAATTAGTTTTTCATTTAATAACCTCAGTGGAAGCACTGGAAAGTGTCATCTCTTTTGGCACCTCAATTAAGAAGTAGCAAGAACTGCAGATGCTGGAGTCAGAGATAACTGTGTGGAGCTGGAGGAACACAGCGGGCCAGGCAGCATCAGAGGAGCAGGAAGGCTAACTTTTAGGGTTGGGACTCTCCTCCTTCACTAAAAGGGTCTGAAGAAAGGTCCCAACTCAAAGTCAACTTTCCTGCTCCTCTGATGCTGCCTGGCCTGCTGTGTTCCTCTAGCTGCACAGTGCTATCCCATTAAAAAGTTCAGTTTTGATTAAAGTTGCTTATGAAATTTGCATTTTTGTTTCAAAGTTTTTTGGCTACAATTTAGAGACCGGGTAGCTGCTCTTCCTGTGCCTGTTGTAAACATTGCTTCCATAAGATAATGTACTCATGGGAAAATTATGAACTCCAACAATGAGGAAATATGCTACACTCCTAAATCTGATGTAAGGCCAAATAACACTGACAGCTGACTTGTAGGCTCTTGAATCAGATTAAATCTGGGTTGATGTCTGTTTTGCAAAAGTAATGTAACTGGATGCTCATGAAATGTTCCACTTGCCTAGCTCATCTGCCTGGCAAAGCTGAACTTCAGACTAAATAACAGTAATGGTTATATCTACCCTTCACCCAACCCTTTTCTCTAATCAGTGAACAAAGGCAAAAGATGACCGTCTCATAGAAATTGCTAATCATTAACGAGTTTCATAAAAATTTTCCTGATGGCATATTTACTGATGAAAAAAGTAAAACCCCTACCAAGAGGGGTAACCAACCATCACTTTCTCTCCGTGGCCTGAGTGTATTAAACTTAAAAATATGGTTCACTTACCAAGTTAAATAAAAATGGTGTCAAGCCTTATTTGAAGCATGTAGCACTAACTGTGAACAACCATAGTGAGTGACTAAAATTAAAATCTAGATACATTGGAAATCAAGAGTCTTGGCTAAGTATTCAGTAACTTCTTATGATTTGAATCACAGGCTTGAAAGAGCAAAGAAGCTGCAAGAGCAAAAAGAAAAAGAACTATTGGAGAAGCAAAAAGTGGAGCAAACAGATGTTGCGGGTAATTCTTAATGTATTACAATATCCATTAATTTCAAGATTTGTAGAACTAATGGAAGTAGCAACTAAAATTACGGAGATAAATGTAAAGCTTTGATATCAAACTGCAGCAAGGCAGTTTTTGTTTCATTTCAAAAATTGACTCTGAAGAGCAGTTGCTTTACCTACATAGTATGCTTGAAACTAGAAAGCAAAATCCCCTGCAGTTTTAGGCTTCCCAGCATAAGTTAAATCCTGTCACTGGCTTCCAGGAAGTTAGATGGCAAATGGGGCTTTGCTGCAAAGATCTGTCATAGTACTTTGTTGGAAATGCAAATCAGCTTTGGAATTGAAATTACGGAAAGCAAGTGAGAAATGTCCTTCACCTCTGAAGTGAGCTCTTATTTTCTTTGTGCAATGTACTTAAAATAAGGTGGGGGTGCAAAATGTACAATTATTCTTGTAAATGTTTTGGTATATTTGGTTCAATTACGTTTAAAAGTCATAGCCATGATTTTTAATATTGTCAACAGTTGATAGACAACCATTGGTCACTTTGTTTTTTAAAAAAAAGAGTTGAACAGCATCATATTTTGCGTTACTTAATACTTTAGCACTTAAGGAAATGTAGTAAATAGGTGGTCTGAGAGTAACATTGGAAACATTCCTTCTTGACTTTAAATGTAATAGTAATTTATTTGATTGTTAATATTTGTTTTACAGTCTCCTTTTTTTCCCTTTCTTTCCAACTCAACTTAAAGGTGATGTTTGAAAGTACTGAAATTTAAAGATTGTGAAAATTGTTACTAATTTATTGACATTTGGCAGTTCTGTGGTTGTGAGAAACAAAAGAAGTGAGTGGTAATTGAAGAAATAAGCCTGGCTGTTAAAACTAGAATATCCCCTCATGGTGGTCTTTGATAATTATTACGTATATGTCACAGAAGTCAGGAACTGCAACGTGCATTCAAAGCAGTAACTGCAGTCATTTAAAATTGGATTTTGGGAAAAAGACCACTGGATGAATAGAACAAGAAAATAAGCAGTATTTATTTTCAACAGATACAACTAATGGATCACTTGGAAGTGTCAACCAACCGACAGGTAGGAAAACTTAATATCTCATTATTATAAAAGTACATGTACCTCAAATATGGCAACTTAGCAGTCAAGGTTGTGTTTCAGATTTTGGATATTGATGGATTTCAGGTCAGGCAGTTCGGACTATGAGCAGTTCATGTCAAGTGTCAGGGCTGCTGGGTGGAGCGGCACTTGGAAACTGGTAGCTAACCTAGAGTTATACCATGCTAATGCATCTGTTTTTAAAAATAATGTAGTTAATTAAAATTAAATGCTAAAGATGTCATATTTTTGCACATCTGGATTTGATACATGTATGCACTTGGCCAGTCACATTTGAATTTAATCTCAAAATACCAGAGTTGCCAGAGATTCCTGTATGTGATCTATCTTTTCATTGTTGACTTACAAGGAACTTATTGTTAGATTGCAGAACGTTCAACCACAGTGCAAATAATGTTACTTTGTTTGTCATCGTGGAGAGCAGTGTTAGCATGTTTTTGACCAGTGGATCTGAAATACTTGTCAATGTTCACCTGTACTTCTCTCTCCCAATTCCATCTTTAGCTGGTGACTAATCCTGCTGCTGCCAATTTCGAACTTGAAGATTATTCAAATTGGGAATTCAGAAGGGGATTAAATAGTTTGTCTGTATCTTAAATCTAAGTTAGTTGTCAACTCTCTAAATTTTAAAATACAAACCAAGTGAATGCAACCTATTCTTGTAATTTTAATCCTTTAAATCCCGGAATAAATCATTGTATCCGAGTTTACCCGCTTCTAAGATCAGTTTTTTTTTGTTTGTCCCTGTAACCGAATGTTGTATTCCATGTGGGGTCAGTACAAGGCATTGTATACTAAGTCCTCAAGCATTATTTTTGCATCCAAACCCCTTTGAGTTAAAAGCAAACATTCCGTTAGCCTTTTTGTTCCTGTGTGGTGTTTTTCAGTTGTTTGTTTGTTTGTGTGTGTGTCTGAATTCCATTCCTTATTTCATTCTCAAGTTGAGTGTTGAAGGCATAGCCAGTACTTATCACCAATGTCTAGTTGACTCAGGAATGTCAGGATGGTGCTGTATGTGCTCCTGCAATGCTGTGTAGGAATCATAAGATTTTGGCTCAGAAGCACTGGAGGAGCAGAAGTGCATGTCCACATTAGGATGGTTTGAGATTTAACGGTGGTAGCATTTGCATGCGTGTGCTGTCTTTGCCTCTTGCAGAGGTGAGCCTTGTTGCTGCCATAGGAACTAAGTCATAATGTTGCAGTGTGGCATGTAGATAATGCACGCAGCGGCCGCTTTATGAGGGAATGGATGATTGGTATCCTACTCAGTAGTCTAATCAGATTGAGTGACTGATCTTTTCTGGATGTTATCAAGTATCTTGAGCATTATTGTAGCTTTACCAATTCAAGGAAGTGAGAGCATATTCCATCACACACCAGATAGGTTCCTTTTTGCTGGTTGAGAGACTTTCAGGTGATCTGCTTGCAGAATTCCCAGTCCCTGGAATGCTCCTTTTAAATATGGAATTTATGTGGCTGGCAGAGTTCACTTTCTGAGAAGTAGTAAAGCTACACTTCGATGATAGTGGCACTGCCAGGAAAAGTAGTCAGGATGAAAATTGCCATTTTTAACCCCAGATCTGGATGTGGTTCCAGTTGTAAAAGATCATATTACTATGTGAAGAATTATTAATGGAGTTGAATGTTTTGAAATCATTAGCAAAGATTACCTCTAATGGTGAAGGTTATTGATGAAGCAGAAGATACTGTGACCAAGGATGCTGTTCTGAGAAATCTTGACAGTAATATTCTGGGTCTAAGATGTCTCTGATCTAAGAACCACCTCATGCATCATGTGTGATTGTGACTGGAGTTTCATTGGGGGTTGCATTTTGTTTCTGAGCCACCTTGTTGATCTGAGGAGCGGTTACTCTGACTTTGCCTCTTAACCACACTCGGTTATCTATTTGATATGTCTGGGTATTTATGCTATTTGCAGTTGAATTTGCCTGTGCAATTATACATAATTATATTTCTGATGTCTTAACAGTTAGTAGTGGATCAGTTCTCAATGTTGCTGCTCTCCTGGCATCTGGTACTCAAGTTACACCTCAGATTGCAATGGCTGCACAGATGGCAGCACTCCAAGCAAAGGCACTGGCTGAAACCGGTATAGCGGTGCCTAGTTACTACAACCCAACTGCTGTCAACCCAATGAAGTTTGCAGAGCAAGAGAAGAAACGTAAACTTCTCTGGCAGAACAAGAAAGAGGGGGTGAGTTTGAATACTATTCTATTAGCTATGTCACTGTTGCACTGAAATTGGTACAGAAATCTGGTGTAACAATTTTAATTAATTTCATGCACTTTTTAAAAAAAGTTTCCTTTTCCCCACCCACTTGCCCCAACCGTTATTGGTAATTTTAATATCCGCTTAGCTTTATGGATAAATTCCTTTTTCCCCTACTTTGGCTTTAAAAGATTGCCCATCGTTCAAATTTTTTTTTATTCGTATTGCTTTATGTAATTAGTGTTTCTCCCCTTCATCTATTGTAATTAGGTTAAAGCTTCCAAATCCTGTGTTAGAAAATGTGATTGCAATAACAGGTGTTCCTGCATCAAATACAAATGTCATTCAAAAGATTTAATTTTTAAATTGAATTCTCTTGCATCATGCATCTATTATCTGGAGAAGATCGATGCCTTAGAACTCCAGGCTTGCAAGCGTTAACCAAATTGAATGAGACTTTAAGCAACACATGAAAGCTGATCAAATGATAACTGGAATTAGCCACCTGAGCTATGAGAAGAGGGCACTGAGTTGAGAAGTATGTTTTTACTGGTGAGGGAAAAGGCTGAAGTAGACAATGTTGAAACATTCTACTTTCTGAATGGCAACACAGCAATGTAATGTAATAAGTGTGCTGATTCTACAGTATGAGGTTGCATATATTTAATTGCAGATGGAAAAGTATTAAATTTAAATTCCTGTATCAGATGGTTAGGGTTTTGAATAGATGTTCAGGGAACAATGGGAATCTTAATCAACAAGTTGATAGACAGCGGAAAGAAATTGAAGTTTTTGTATTGTATTGTTTTCCTTAACATAGAATTATCACTGTCACACTGGATCGGTAAGCAACATAGGCTGAATTTATTTGGAAGTCCCAAACAGGTTAGCTGAATAGACAAACACAATTGCAGTTACAGAGCAACTAGTTACACCTCCTTAGTCAATCATGCTGCTGCTTGGAGTACTCACGGTTGCTGCCAATTAGTGCCATCCTGTTCGTTGAGTCATTAACATACTTATCCCCTAAAGTGGATCATTCCCTTTTTTCCACCTGCCTCCCAGCCCCCAAGATAAAATTCCATGCACCAACAGTGAAAATATATATACCTTAAGTAGTTGCAAAAAATGCTAACAGAAACAAGAATTGAAAACTTCATGAGTTTAAATTGGAGTCTGTATAATCCATCTGAACCTTGTGCCACTGCAGCCTACTGGAGTTTTAGACTTTGCACATGGTTGTTCTTGACTTGTATGTATGTTGATTTACTGCATGTTAGTGTCTGTTGTTAGGATGGTCTCCCACTCATTTGGTGTATTCCCTGATTTGGCTTCTGCTTATCCCCAGTGTGTTCCATTAGGTGTTATGACTTTTGTATAATCTACACTCGCCCACTTTAGATGGTTCTGTGGGTAGTATGTATGACTCTTTATTTTCTGTCCTGTGCGTAGATTAGGTAGTTCCCCACCAGCATGTTGGTCATGTTCATCCTTTGTTCTTCGTTCTTCCTTGTTTTCCTGTTTGAGAAATTGGATGTGTGCTTTCTTGGCAGGATTATCCTAACTTGCCTTTCGTACATGATCTTTGCTGGTGACATTAAGCCTTCTCTCTTGAGTGTAGCCTAGTAGTGCAAAGTCCTGTTTTGACACCATTCACTTCATGGTAAGCACCTTGACAAGGCACGCCATTCACTTAGCAAAACCATTGCATCCAAGGTAATGTGGTGAGATTGTCATATGACTTATGCCTGAGTTTGCATATGTCTGTGATTGGCCTGCTTGCATATTGTGGATCATTGTAAGATAACTTTTCAGATGTACCAAATAGACTAAATATTGCAATCTCTTATGCTGCTGATAAACCCAAAGTGTCATTTAATTGCCAGATATTTGAAAAATTTGGGAAAATCAGAAATTTACTTGGAAAAAATCATTTGCCGTGTGTTTGATGTTAGCGATATTTTTGAGCAATGGGAAACTGGAACCTCTTGCATTGTTACTGGAAGTGGGGGGATTTATTATGTGCTTTAAAGGAAACGAAAAGCCAAAATGTTAAAGAGAAAGTAGTTTACCCACTGTTTACAAAAGTCACATTACATTCTGGATAGTGACAAGAAAAACTTCTAACAATAACTAAAATTGAGTTTTGGTTTAGTTGTTGGACAAATGAACTTGGAAAAACCCTAAGATCTGTGCTGAAGGTTGCCAAGCAACAGCCTCTGAACTGAGGTAGTCTTTTAATATTCAGTTATGTTAGGTGTGGCAGTTGTTGAGTACCTTTGTAAGAAATGCAGTCTCTCCAAATGAAGAATTTTGGGGCAAAAAAATCATGATGTTTTACATATCAGGGCTCCTGCTTCCCAACTGAATCTGAAATTGGGTCTGAAAATTTCTATTATTTAACGAAAACAGAAATTGCTGGAAAATCTCAGCAGGTTTGGCAGCATCAGTGGAGAGAAACTAGAGTTCATGTTTCAGGTCCAGTGATCCTTCAGAACTGATGGTATCTAGGAAAAGGATGGTTTTTAAGTAGAAGATAGGTGAAGACACTCTATCTTTTGCTCCAACCTCTCCCCTAACCTACAGGTAAACGGTGGTTAAGAAGGCATTTAGCACATTTGCCTTCATTGCTCAGACCTTCATTGTGGTTGGAACGTCATGTTGAGGTTGTACAGGATGCTAGCAAGGCCTGTCCTGGAGTACTGTGTCCAATTCTCCGTGCCCTGTTTATAAGAAGGATTATTATTAAGCTGGAGAGGGTTCAGAAGAGATTTACCAGGATGTTGCTGGGATTGGAGGGTTTGAGTTATAAGGAGAGGTTGGATAGGCTAGGACTTTTTTCGCTGGAGAGGAGATTGAGACGTGACCTTGTAGAAGGTCATGAGGGGTATAGATGAGGTGAATGGAGTGTCTTTTCCTTAGGGTGGGGCATTTCAAGACTAGAGAGCATAATTTTTAAGGTGAGAAGAGAAAGATTTTTAAACGAGACATGAGGGGCAGTTTTTTGAGTGGTTTATGTATGGAGTGAACTTCCAGAGGAAGTGTTGGATGTGGGTACAGTTACAACATTGAAAAGCCATTTAGGGAAGTACACGAATAAGAAATATTTGGAGGGATATAGGCCCAGCATAGGCAGGTGGGACTAGTTCAGTTTGGAATTGTAGTCTGCATGGCCTGGTTGGACCAACTGTGCTGTAAGACTCTGAATTTGCCTCCATTGCACTCCCAGGCGGCGCATTGCAAATCCAAACAACTCTTGAGTCAAGAAGCTTTTCCTCACCTCACTCATAGTTGTCTTGCTGACAGTCTGGCAATTGTGACCCCTAGGTGCTGACATACCAACTAGTGTAAATACAATGTCAAAATTTTTTGGTCATAATTTTGAACATCTCAATAAGATCACCTCTTAATCTTTTCTGTTCCAAGGAGAAGAAGCCCCGATATCTCTAATCTTGCCTTGTACCTAAAATCCCTCATTCCTGGTATAGTTCTCCAGGGCTTTAACAGCCTCCTGATTGAAGGTTATTCAGATCTAAATATTCACCCTGGTCTTTCTTGCAATGGGGGAGATCTCTGGCACACATCCTATTATTACTGCCAGTATGCTGTACGTGGTTTTTATATCATTGTACCCTATTGTAGCTGCTTGTTGCATCTCTGGGACGAGATCGGCTCACTTGCTTTCTGCACCCTGGTTACTGTGCCAGTACCTATGCAGAGAAAATGGTAGGGACTTGCATTCAGGAGCAGAGGTAGAAAAGGGCAGAGTAACAGTAACTGTGAGATCATGGGGAAAATTGTGAGTTGAAAGTCTGAGCACCTGTTGTTAGGGACTATTCCAACTTCAGTAATTTTGAGCAATGAAAATTTACATACTAGGACACAGAAAGTAGAAGTTTATAGGCACAGTAGAGGGAGCTGATTTGTGAGTACAAGTAGTTCTCCTATAATGCGATAGTTGCGTTCTTGCATGATCTTACGCTATAGAAAATCGCCAATGGAAAATTGTGTTACAGAGAAATTGCTATATCTGTACAGCAGAAAGTTCACGTTATCCAAACAGCATCCACTATTCATAATCGTGTTACAGTCAATTTGTGTTAACGAAACAAGAATTATAGCAGAACTACCTGTAAGGGTGAAGAAGTTCTACTTTCTGTTAATCTCGAGTTTATAGTTAATAGTAGAAAAGGAAGTCAAAGTAACTAACATTAGAAAAAAAGTATAAGCTTAAGATATGGCAGGGAATTAAGCCAAGTGCAATGTCTGTCCTGTGACATGGGGACTTGTGATCAATACACACTCATTTTCAGGAAGTGTCAACAGTTGCACAAGCTTGAATTCCAGGTTTTGGAACTTGAGCAGCAGCTAGAGTCACTGAGGCACACCTGCAAAGCAGAGAACAAATGATAGTTGTATTGCAAGTTAGAGGCATGCAGGCGAATGGGAGAATTGGTGACTGCCGGGCAGTCTGATAGAAATGGGCAGGTAGTGCAGGAGACCCCAGAGATCTTGTTTACTAAGCAGCTTTTTGCTCTGGATATTGATGAGAGCAATGTATGTTTTGAAGAGTGCTTCAATGGCCAAATCCATGGCGCTGAGAGTGGCCCAGCAATACAAAAGGCAAGGAAGAAGACTGGAAGGGCAGCATTAATAGGCGATTCATTAGGAGAACAGACAGGTGTTTCTGCAGTCGCCTATGTGACTCGAGGATGGTGTAATGCCTCTCTGTTCAGGGTGTTACCGAGCAACTGCAAGATATTTTTCTCTGGGCGGGTAAACAGCTAGAAATTGTGGTCCACATTGGTACCAACAACATAGGCAGGAATGGTTGTGGTCCTGAAATCTAAATTTTGGGAATTAAGTAGAAGATTAGAAAACAGGACCTCTAACATAGTAATCTCCCAGATTACTCCCAGTGTCATTTGCAAGTGAATACAGAAATGGGAAGATAAGGCAGATGAATGCATGGCTGAGAAGATGATACAAGAGGAAACTATTTTAGATGCTGGGACACTGAGACTGGCTTTTGAGGGGAAATCACACTTATACAGCCAGACAACTTGCATCTAAACAGACCTGGGACTGAGCTTCTTGTGGAATGTTTTCCTGGTGCTGCTCTGGAAGGTTTAAACTAACTCTGAGTGTAGGAAGCAAGAGATAATATTATGAAGTGACAGTGAGGTGCAGGAAGTGCTGGGAGCTCTGCTAATGGCAGTGCAGCTGCCCTGAGGTTCCACATGTGACAATCAGCATGTCAGTGCGGTTCTCATCATTGATTTTTTGGTTTTGGATGAAACTGCCACGGTAGGGATCTCCTGAGGTTTGCACAGAAGAAGGTAAAGTTTGAGCAATGTAGACTGGGAGAGACAGGTCGCACTAAAATAGAAAATAGAAGAGAATGCGAGGAGGAGATTTAATCGAAGTTTTCAAAATCATGGAATGTGGACGGATTAGACGGAGAAACTCTTCGCACTCAAAAGCCTGCATTTTTAGTGTTTTGCAAAAGAAGCAAATGTTGAGGTGAGCAAGTAGTTATTGTCTGGAATGCACTGCCAGAAGAGTGGTGGAGGATGGTTGAACTGAGCCATTCTAGAGACTGTTGAATGATTGTTTAAATTATGTGCATGGATATGGGAGAAAGGGATTGGCTTAGAGAGCCAGTGTGAACACCAGGCCAAATTACCACCACTTGCACTGCAACAATTCTATGATTCTGTGATTGCATTTCTGTAATACGTGTTACCTTCAAACTCTATATTATCAAAAATCCAGTTCTCTGGCATGTATTAAAATGAGTAATTCTAAAATACCACACTAAGAAGAGGGTTTAGAAGAAACTTAGATTGGGAACATGGAATGCTGTCACACTCAATAGTTGAAGCAGAAGTTCTTGTTTTTGGGAGGAAAGCTGGATAGATATTTGAAATAGAGAATGATGCAAGATGATGGGTAGATAACTAGACATTGAGGTTTGTTTTAAATTTGACTAGCAGAGATGCACTCGTCCCTGTTCTTTTTGTGCTGTAAATATCAGTGTGCTATAGGAAGGGTTTGAGTTAGAGAAAATTAATAGCTTTTATTAGCCAGTTACTACAAATTGTATCTCAAATCAAATTAAATTGTAATATTAAAAAAACTTCAGGAACACGTGTTAGAACAGGAAACGCCATGTTTCTCGCATTTTTATAGTGGTACATTATTAATAATTACAAATATGTGGGACCTGCATGAAAGTGACCTCTGTCAGTTGTAATAAATTGTTCCACTAAATTTATTGTATTACAACACGACAAACTGTTTTGTTTAGGCTACAGTAGTATCATGGTAGACGTTGAGACCAACACAGCTGAACACAATCATTGTAAATAGTACCAAAAGAAGATCTGGTTATCTATTTTTAATTTAATTTTTTTTTCCTGTCTACCAGCCAACACTTTGCCTCTGTGTAAGATGTTATTTTAGACCTGTGACTTGTGGTTTTCTTTCTCCAAGTCATTTTGGTGCACCTGTAGTGGAATTTTCACATGCTTTTTGTGTTCTGTTATAGGATAAGTCACAGACTGCAGAATTATGGGAAAAACTAAATTTTGGTAACAAGGACCAAAATGTTAAATTCCGAAAACTGATGGGCATCAAGGTGAGTGAAGAACAGCAACTTTGGAATTTTTGTTTTAAATGGCAAGTTGATTTTTGTAAAACATTAATACTGTTAGAATAAAATGATGTAACCATCCTTCCTGGAACCATCATTTGAATCTCTTGAATCCAGCTCTGCCTCAGCGCACAATGGTTTATTTTTTTGGTTTTATTTTTGGTCAGATTCACAAAGGACATCCAATATAACTGACCCCTTCTAGTCTATCTTGACTTATATACAGTCTTTGCCGTGGCTGACAATACCATTCTCCTCCAGTGTCTCTTCGCTAACATTTAGTTGACCAACGCGGGTCTCTCTTGCTTCCATAGTCATCATGTCCATCATAAGTTGCAGTGGCTTTTTCCTGCGCCTGCAGCATTAATTCCTGGCAGTCTGTCTAAAGATCCCCTCGGCTCAGCACAAACAATTTTTCATCCTTTCGTGCATACTCAACTTCGAAATCAAGTCTGATCAAGTATATGCACCAACACTGAGACCACTTATTTTTACCTACACATTCAACTTTGCTCCTGCCTCAACTGATCTTATGCGACAAGCTTAATTTGTGCTTTTGTTAGCTCTGGACTTGACGATTCCGATATCGATATTCTACACTCCTTAAGCCTAAGGTCATCCAAAATTCCATTGCTAAGGTCATGCACCATCTCTGTCACCATTGTCCATCAACTTCTATTGGCTCTTAGTTGAGTAACATTTTAATCTGAAATTCTCAACAACGTCTTTTTAAATCCTTCTATCCCTTGTCAGTCCCTTTGTCTATAACCTGCTCCTGCTCCAGCTCCAGCTCCATGTCATAGAATGCAAAACAGTACAGCACAGTACAGGCCCTTCGGCCCACGATGTTGTGCCGACCTATTATCGTACTAATATCAATCTACCCTGCATACCCTACATTTTACTATCTTCCATGTGCCTATCCAAGAGCCGCTTAAATGTCTCTAAAGTATCTGACTCCACTACCACTGCTGGCAGCATATTCCACACACCCACCACTCTGTAAAGAACCTACCTCTGACATCTCCCCTATACCTTCCTCCAATCACCTTAAAATTATGCTCCCTCATAATAGTCATTTCGAAAAAGCCTTGGACTATCCACTCTATCTATGCCTCTCATCATCTTGTACACCTCTATTAAGTCACCTCTCATCCTTCTTTTCTCCAATGAAGAAAGCCCAAGCTCCTTCAACCTTTCCTCATAAGACCTGCCCTCCACCGCAGGCAGCATCCTGGTAAATCTCCTCTGCACCTTCTCTAAAGCTTCCACATCTTTCCCATAATGAGGTGACCAGAACTGAACACAATATTCCAAGTGTGGTCTAACCAGAGTTTTATAGAGCTGTAGCATGACCTGGTGGCTCTTAAACTCAATCCCCCTGCCAATGAAAGTCAACACACCATATGCCTTCTTTACAACCCTATCAACTTGGGTAGCAACTTTGAGGGATCTATGGAAGTGGACCCCAAGATCCCTCTGTTCTTCTGCACTGCCATTAACCCTGTATTCTGCATTCAAATTCGACCTTCCAAAATGAATCACTTCACACTTTTCTGGGTTGAATTCTATCTGTCACTTCTTTGCCCACCTCTGCATCCTGTCAATGTTCTTTTGCAACCTGCAACAGCCCTGCACGCTGTCCATAACTCCACCAACCTTCGTGTCATCAGCAAACTCACTAACCCACTCTTCCACTTCCTTATCCAAGTCATTTATAAAGATAGAAAGAGCAGAGGTCCCAGAACAGATCCCTGTGGAACACCACAGGTCACCGAGCTCCAAGCTGAAAACTTTCCCTCTACTGCCACCCTCTGTCTTCTGTTGGACAGCTGGTTTTGTATCCAGACAGCCAAATTTCCCTGAATCCCATGCCTCCTTACTTTCTGAATGAGCCTTCCGTGTGGAACCTTATCAAATGCCTTGCTAAAATCCATATACACCACATCCACTGCTCTGTCTTCATCGATGTGTTTTGTCACATCCGCAAAGAATTCAGTAAAGCTTATGAGGCATGACCTGCCCCCCTCAAAGCCTGCTGACTATTTCTAATCAAAGTGTGCTTTTCCAAATAATCATAAATACTATCTCTCCGAATTCTCTCCAATAATTTGCCCACCACAGAAGTAAGACTGACCGGTCTGTATTTTCCAGGATTATCCCTATTCCCTTTTGTGAACAAGGGAATGATGTTTGCCACCCCCTAATCTTTTGGTACTACTCCAGTGGACAGTGAGGATGCAAAAATCATTGCCAAAGGGGCAGCAATCTCTTCCTTCGCTTCCTTTAGTAACCTTGGGTATATCCCATCTGGCCCAAGGGACTTATCTATCCGTGTGTTTTTCAAAATTTCTAGCACGTCCTCCTTCCTAACATCAACCTGTTCGAGCATATATCTGCCTGTTTTCATGCTGTCCTCACAAACGTCAAGGTCCCTGTCACTGGTGCATACTGAAGCAAAGTATTCATTAAGGACCTCCTCTGACTCTGCACGCAAGTTCCTTCCACTATCCCTGATTGGCCCTACCCTCACTCTGGCCATCCTCTTGTTCCTCACATAAGCATAGAACGCTATGGGCTTTTCCTTGATTCTACCCACCAAGGTTTTCTCATACCTCCTTTGAGCTCTGCTAAATCCATTATTCAGTTCCATCCTGGCTACCTTTGTAGACTTCTAGACCCCTGTCTGAACCTTGCTTCCTTCTTCCTCTTGACTAGGTGTTGCACATGTCTTGTCATCCAATGTTCCTTCACCTTACCATAATTTCCTTGCCTCAGTGGGACAAACCTATCCAGTACTAGTAGCAACTGCTTCCTAAACAACCTCCACATTTCTGTTGTCCTCTTGTATTATCTATGCTTATCTAATTCTGACCTTTTGAGCATTCCTAATCTTAATTGCTTCATATAACTGGCTTTGTCTTCAGTTGTCTGTATCCTAAATTGAATTCCCTTGCTTTCCTCCATTTAGGACACTCCTTAATACATACCACTTTGACCAAGCTTCTGATCATCTTATCTCCTTATGTGTCTTATACTCCAGCAAAGTACAGCTCTTAATAGGGAATCCTAGTGTCAACTGTGGGGGGGGGAGGGGGAAAGACACCTGTAGAAATATAATCTTAAAATTTACATTTTTGTGGCTCTTCAATAATGTTGTATTACTTCAGCCAAGGATCATCCTGAGTGGCTGTCATTTAACAATGAACAATTCCACTTCCAACAACAACCGGATTTTGTAGTTCATGACTAACTGTTAAAAAACAGTCGACAGTACTCTTAATTGTGGCACTGTTCTGCTGTTTGCAGTAACGGTGGCATTTTATACAGCTGTTGCAACTGACGTCAAGTCAATGAGTCAGCTAAATATTGAAGGAAGTGGAACCTGTCTAAATGAGCTACTCTAAGCCAACAGGTAAACTAGTTGTATCAGAGGTAAAAGATACTACAGATGCTGGAGAATCCGAGATAACAAGGTGTGGAGCTGGATGAACACAGCAGGCCAAGCAGCATCATAGGAGCAGGAAAGCTTGACGTTTCGGGCCTAGACCCTTCGTCAGAAATCTGATT
>JAHRHZ010000098.1:18657496-18684133 GCA_024137785.1 Ginglymostoma cirratum
TTCCCCTCCCCCATTTCTGATGAAGGGTCTAGGTCCGAAACGTCAAGATTTCCTGCTCCTATGATGCTGCTTGGCCTGCTGTGTTCATCCAGGTAAACTAGTTTGTCATGTGAAAGTTTGGGTAGAATGGGCCCAAATTTTCTGACATTCAGAATTACAAGAGGTGTTCTTATTTAAAAATGAAATTCTTGATGGTGTGAATGCTTGAGAGGTTGTTTTCCCTGATTGGAGGCTCCAGAATTAGGGTTAATTTTTCAGGGGTGAGTTAAGTATCTTCATTCTCAAAGTTGCAAACCCTAATTCTCTACACATGAGGGCTGTGCATGCTCAATTGTTGATTATATTCACGGAGGATACCAAGGAGATTAAGGGATACATAAGATGGAAAAGTGGGATTGAGGTAGAAGGTACGCTACAAACATGCTGAATGGCAGAGCGAGCAGTTGCGGTGGGGTAACTGAGCTGCTGTTCATTCTATTTCCTATGATGTTGTGAATCTATGTAAAGTGACCTGTCCTGACAGTCCTTATGCTGAAAATGGTGTGGTGATGGGAAAGCACATCTCCTTCATGGTTACAAAATTTGCAACTATGAAAGCATGTTGTGAGGTTTTAATTATCTGGTGTGACATGTCATTTGATTTAATTATCTTGCAGGATGAGGAAGAGGTAGGAACCCCAATACCAAATCCTGATGAAAGTTTCAAAACTCTAAAGCAGCAGGAAGAAGTTTTCAGGAACTTGGATGCTCAGTATGAGATGGCACGATCACAGACCCACACACAAAGAGGGATGGGTCTTGGTTTCTCCTCTTCAATGAGAGGAATGGACACAATTTAAGAACAAACATTGTGCTTAAGCACATTTTTTTTAATATTGTCTTTGTCCATGTTGGAGATTTAAAGCTTCATATTGACTTTCACTTTCCCATTTACTGAAAAAGCTAGCTATCTAGCTTGCATGGTTGTTGCAATGCAAAATAATTTATTATAAAAAGGTTTTGATTGTCAAGATAACCGGGTGTATCAACAATCATATTGTGATAGTTATTCTTCCTAAATATTGGGACGTCATCGAAGAAGGAGTTGATGGCAGTTTTGCAACTAGGAAAGGGGATGTTCTGTCATTTTTGTTTTTGTTTGAAGTGATGTATGCAGACTGACTTCAGACAGCTCACTGTCATTCATGTTTTGTTGTAATACTTCATGTTGCTGTATTACGTGATTGCTTTTGTACTAAAACTTGTACAGTTATTTTCATCTATTGAAATGCAAATGATGACTGTGTAGTTGTAAATTAGGATTTAGTTTGTATGTAAGTACTTATTCTAGTGCTGAAAAGCGCTTTATAGTGCACTGTTCATTATCAAGCTTTCTGGACAATAAATGGATGATTTTCAATACAAACGCTTGTGTATGATCAGTAATTCTAACACCAGCGTACATGTATTTTAGTTAAAAGATGACTCTCCCCTTTACAAGCCCCATCGTTTTGACCATGTTCTGACACTTCTCTAACAATCAACTCATAGTTCAGCATATCTTCCTTTTCCTTTGATTGGTATCATTAGATGGATCAGCGCTGGTCCAGTTCTAAAGAATATAGCTGCTAGACTGCAGCAGGTAGTGAAGGAACCAAAATGAGGGAAAAACATACTTGATCTCATCTTCTCCACTCTGCCTGTTTCTGATGCATCTGTCCAAGACTGTTGATGGGAGTGACCACTTGTGGAGATAGTGTGCCATCTTGACAATGAATATACCTTCCATTGTGTTGTGTAGCACTATCATTGTGCCAAATGGAATAGATTTTAAACTGATCTAGTTACTGAAGACCAGGCATCCAAGATGTGCTGTGGACCTTAAGCAGCATGCAGAATTGTACTCCTGATATGATCTGTAACCTCATATCCTGGCATATCTCCCACTGCCCTCTTGATGGCAGTCAACCTTTCTTCAATGAAGAATGCAGAAGGACGGGTGAACAGCAGCAGCAAGCATAGCTGAAAAGTGTCACCTGGCAAGCTATAACACACAACTAATCCAGTGTAAAACAGCATGAGCAACAAGTGACAGTGATAGATGGGGTTAAGCAATTTCACAACCAATTTTTGCAGTCCAGCCATCTCTAGTTCAGGAATAGGGGAGGCAGCTCCATAAATATAACCATTCTCAGTAATTGGGGGGTGGGGGCAGCACATTTAACGGGAAAGATATGGCAGTCGTATTTGCAACAATCTTCAGTCAGAACTGCTGAGTAGCTGATTCATCAGCTTCAATGGCTGAAGATTGCCAATTTGAATCTCCAACTGATAAAGAAGTGGCTGAAGGCTGCACTGGATACTGCAAGTGCTGAGAACCCTGACAATGTTCCAGTAAAGATTTGTGCTCCAGAACTTGCTGCACCCCTAGCTAAGCTCTTCCAGTACAGCTACAACACTGCCATGAATATAATGATGTGAAAAATTGTCATGTATTTCCTGTACAAAAAAGATAAATCCAACCCGGCCAAATACTGCTCTTCCAATCTACTCTTTATCATCAGGAAAGCTTTGGAAGGTGTCATCAATGTTGCTATCAAGCACATTTGTTTACCAATAATCTGCTTAGCAATGGTCAATTTGGATTCTGCCAGTGGCACTCAGTGCCTGAACTCTTTACAGCCTTGGTTCAAACATCGACAAAAAAACAGAACTCCAGAGGGGAGGAAAAGAATAACTTACTCTTGATATTAAGGCTGGATTTGACCAATTGTAGCATCAGGAGCCTTTGTAAAACTATAGTCAGTGGGAATTAGGAGAAACTCCTGCTGTTTGGAAGTGAACCAAGCACAAAGATATTTGCATACTTACCTCCAGAAAATCTCAGCAGAGTTCCTCAGGATAGATTTTTTTTTAAGTCCAACTGTTCGGATATGTTATTATACAGCTCTGGAGCCCTAGGAGCTTCCTGATTTGCATAGTTCAGTCTTACCTATTGCCTTTTACCAGCTTAGATTTAGAGAAGCTGTATGCTACTTGCAAAATATTCTATGTAGAATTATATCATAATACTATACCGTAACTGGTATGGTTATGAATCTAACACCAGAATAGGTAAACTGCATAAATGGGAAAAGCAGGAAATTTCTCAAATCTTCGAAAGTGCAACTACATAGAGTCATAGGGATATACAACACTGAAATAGACCCTTCAGTCCAACTCGTCCATGCTGATCAGATATCCTAAATTAATCCAGTCCCGTTTGCCAGCATTTCATGCATATGCCTCAAAACCGTTGTTATTCATATAGCCATCGAGATGCCTTTTAAATGTTACAATTGTAGCAGCCTCTACCACTTCGCCTGGCAGCTCATTCCATACACCCACTACCCTCTGCATGAAAAAGTTGCCCCTTAAGCCCCTTTTAAATCTTACCCCTCTCACCTTAAACTATGCCCTTCAGTTTGGACTCCCCCACCCCACGGAAAAGACCTTGTCTATTTACCCTTTCCATACCCCTCATGATTTTATAAACCTCAATAAGGTGACCCCTCAATTTCCAATGCTCCAGGAAAAATAGCGCCAGCCTATTCAGCTTTCCCTACAGTTCCAACTCTGGCAACATGCTTGTAAATCTTTTCTGAACTATTTCAAGTTTAACAACATCTTTCCTATAGCAAGGCGGGCAGAATTGCACAAAGTATTCCAGAAGTGGCCTAACCAATATCCTGTAGAGCCGCAACATGACGTCCCAACTCCTATACTTGATGCACTGACCAATAAAGGAAAACATACCAAACGTCTTCACTATCCCATCCATCTGCAACTCCACTTTCAAGGAATGTCTTAACTATCTTTACATATTCTCCTGTTATTGTTTATTTTACTTGAAAGCATGCTGTCATTTTTCAAAAGCAAGAATGCTCAGATGTTTCATTTGTATAATTTCAATTTGATTTAATTTACTGTCATGTACCTAAGTACAGTGAAAAGCTTTGTTTGCGAGTAGTGCAGACAGATCATAGGGTTAAAAAAAAACTTAGACAGAGTAAGGCATATAGGTTACACCGCATAGGATGTGAGTTAGGTGAGATCAACATTAATTGAAGTTAGAGAGTCCACTCATCAGTCTAATAAAGGCAGGGAAGAAGCATTTTCTTGAACCTGCTGGTGCGTGTGTTCAAGCTTCCTTACCTTCTGCCTGATGGAAGAGGTTGAAGGAGAGCATTACTAGAGGAGGATGGATCTTTGATGATGTTGGCAGCCTTTCCACAGCAACAAGACACGTAAATGGATTTCATGGATGGGAGGTTGGCTTCCGTGACAGCCTGGGCTGTGTATACAACCTTTTGTAGTTTCTTACAGTCCTGGCCAGTGCAGTCATTGTACCAGGCCGTTATGCACCCATACAGTATGCTTTCTATGGCACATCTGTAAACGTTGATGAGGGTCCTCACAGACATGCCAAATTTCCTGAGCTGTGTGAGGAAGAAGAGGCGTTGTTGTGTCTTTTTGACCATTGCATCTATGTGGGAAGTCCAGAACAGTTGTTGGTTATCGCCAACTTTAAGGGCATTTAAATAGTCATTGGATAAACATATGGATGATAATGGAATAGTGTAGGTTAGATGGGCTTCAGATTGGTTTCACAGCTCGGCACAACACTGAGGGCTGAAGGGCCTGTACTGCGCTGTAATGTTCTATGTTCTATGTCACTCCTTAGAACTTGACGCTCTCAACCCTCTCAACCTCCACTCTTGTAGATGGAGACGTGTCCTCCTCCTTTCTTTCTTTTGGAGGCACGATATGAAACAAAACAGAGCCAGAGGTCATGATCTGAAATCACTGAACTCAAAATGGAGTCCAAAAGGATATCAAGTGACCTGACAAAAGATGAAATGCTGTTCTTTAAGCTTACAACAAGCTTCATTGAACAATGTAGTTGAGAACATAAAGATAGAGAATTATAATTATAGCTGACCAAAAACTTGGCTGATGAATGGAGGTATTCTGCAAAAGTCACCCAAAACATGTTTTGTCTCTCTAAAACCGTGCAGACTATGTAGTGAGCAACAAAAAAATTGTACATAAGATTGGAAGGAATGCATGTAAATTGCTGTTATACCTAGAAGGAGAATTTACAGCCTTGGACGGTGGAGGAGAATAAAAAGGGTAGGTGCGCATCTCCTGTTTTAGCATGGAAAGACGGTATAGGAAGGGAAGATGTTGGATATATTTTAAAATGGATCAGGGTATTAGAGGATGCATTTCTTTTGGAATGCTGATAGCAAAGGAAAGGGAAAAGTGTGCTTCATTGGTGGCATTATGCTGGAGATGGCAGAAATAATGAAAGGTAATACAGAAATATGAAAGCTGGTGGGATTGGGAGGTGAGGACAAGGGGAACGCTATCTCATGATTCTGGGTAGAAGGCAAATGAGTAAAAGCAGAAGAAATGGGGCAGACACAGTCAGGAGCCTTGTCAACCAGTTGGGACAGAAGCATTGTTTTGGAACATTGCATCAACAGAAAAAAAAACTGAAAAACTTGGGAAATGGAATGAAAGTAGGGTGTGAGGAAATGTAGTTGGGGTAACTGTCTGAGTCAATGGATTTAGTAACAGTCAACATAGAAAAAAAAACTAGTTCGGTGGAGCAGTCATAAGCCGAACCAGTAAGACCTCTCTGGTAGGTCTATTTGTGGATCTTGGGAAGGAGATATAATTGGTATCTTTTTGGTTTTGAGGATTATGGGGTTGGAGACCCTGCTGTGTGTCTTGGACGTTTGGTAGTGGGGCCATGGTCTTTGGAATTCAGAGAAAGTGTTGGTGTTTGACTCTGCAAGGTAGAGGCTGCTTCGCTAGACAAAAGCAGCACCACTTTGGTCAGTAGATTTGAAAATGTTAGGAATGAAGATTAGAGTGCAACAAGTTCAGAGATAGACAGATTAGACTGAGTGAACGAAGTAGAGAAATTGAGACGGCTGATGTCACATTAGCAGTTTTCAGTGAAAAGATCAAGAAGAGATAAGGCCAATTACCTATTATTTTACTTTTCTAATTTTAGCAAAGAAATTAATGAGAAAGAAACATGCTTACGCACATGTAAGAAGACAAAACTTAAAGAAAAAGTTCAAGGACACATGGACTCCTTGCAAACAACAAAATACTTTGATGGATCTATAGTTTAGTATCATATCTTTTTTACCAGTAGAATAAAAATATGATCCAGATCCACAACATATAAACTTGTCTCCTTTTCACACTGTGTGTTTGCAACATTTTCTGTCTTTATTTCAGACATCTAGTGGCTGCTTTTTGTTTCTTTCAGACTTATAGTCTATTGCTCAGGTTACCCCACCCACCCCTGATAACAAACCAAGGTTTATGATAATTGAGGTTTAGCAAAAATAACATTTCCAAATCTCTTTACAGACTCTGAAATCATTTTATTACTGCTAAACATTATTCAAATTCTTGAAAATATACCTAAATTTAAGCATTGATATCTAGTTTAAATACTGTTCAACCTCCTACTTACAGATCAAACTGGAATACAGTACATGAGCAACACCAGTGATTAGATTATGATTAGCAAACTCTAATATCAGCAGCACTATTGGATATTCACTTTGTCGTTTCCATAATGCAGAATTATCATCAAGCCCCATCCAGCTCAACAGCAAAACTTTCATGGCTTCAGGAAATAATTTATCTACCAAATCCTCAGCAGGTGGCAAGTCTGTGATACTGTCGATGTGAGTTGTTTTAAACTCTTCTACTTGCTTGCTGATCAAGCCATTAGCAGAATAAAATTGATGTCCCAACCAATTACTTACAGTATAAAGCATGTGACTACAATAAATAGAATTAACACCCATTTCAGTGGTTTCTATTTTGACAATGAAGTCTTGAAGATGTGTCAGAAGTTGCAGCATCATATCAGCCAACTTCTGTGCACACATACTTTCACCTATTAGGAGTTCTACAAAATCAAGCAACAGTGTAATTGTTTTCTCATGTTCCTTTTGTATCTGTAATGGTAAAACTTTAAAAGCCTGATAAACTGATCTAAATCTGATAGACAAAGAATCATAATCCAAAGCCTCCACATTTAGTTGGTTATCTGCACAAAATTCTTCAGTTTGCAGTAGAATTCGTCCTTCTTGTATACAATAGTTATGGTCATCCTGATTAACAATGCTGTTGTTGTGGGTGCAATCCAAAGGTGAAGCAGCTGTCCTATATATATTAATATCAGGTTCAGGACTAACACCTTGAATGCTTGAATGCAATGCATTGAAACTTTTGTTGTCCCTTATTTCAAGAGTGTGTTTTTCAAGCAATCCCTCTTTAGGGAAATTTTGCAAAATCTTGATATCATACTTGTCATTCAGATTAGGGTCATTTATTCTTGCTTTCCACAAATCCTATAAAGAAAGAAAACAGCAGTTCAAAGTATCAGACCTTCCTGGCTGATTGAAAACAAACTTGCATTACTTTTCATAAGACATAGCTTAACACATCCTTTGTCAATGTAGTTAATTTAGGAACTCAGCAACTTGTCAAGGCATGTGTCATTCCTTAGTCTAAATCCACAATTGTGCAGTATGGTCCTACAGGTTTGTGTTACAGTACTATAATTGCCCTGCACACAACTTGTTTAGGAGAAACATTTTAATTAATAGTCATCAAATAACATTTTAATTATAGTAAAATGCTAATGTTTTGTATTACAATATCCAAATTAATGGAGCAAATAGGGAAGGAATTTACATGTTAAGCTGCATTACATGAAAATACATAATGCCAAATATTGCTTTATAGTTGTGATCAATTCAATAATTGGAAAATCTTAAAAATGATATATTTCTTCCAAATGCTAATAGTACCTGGAGTACAACAAGGACTTCTAACTGTTGCTCTTTAGTGTACATTTCAAAAGCAACTTGAAACAGTCCCTGAATGCTGTAAAACCACAAATTGTTCGCCACAGATGGTATCTTCAATCCTTTAAATCGAAATTCTAAAAACAAATAATTTCAAAAATTATAAATATGAGTAGAAGAGAAGTACAGAAGAGCCAATGAACAAAAGGCTACAATTAACATTTTTTATGGACAACCTTCAGATTTTAATGACTGCGAAGGAGATAACAGCTGAGGCCATTTTCAGAAATGGGGAGAACACAAAAAAAAATCATAGTAGTGAGGGAAATGACACACATAGAAGTGGTAAAGCTGGTCACAGCATAGCCAATTACAAATTCAAAATGGGGGAAGGCCATTCAGGTCTTCAAGTCTGCTCTGTCATTCAATAAGATCATGGCTGATCTGATTGTGGCCTCAACCACAAATTCCGAACTATCCTAATAACCTCTGACCTCCTTGTTGATTAAAATGTCAAAGAACGTTATTAGAAACTCTACAACAGTTTGGTTTCACCATATCCTGAGTACTGTGTCTACTTCTTGTCAGCAAAACAAAGAAACAATAGCATTTAAGCCTGGCGATAATGCAAGAAAGAGCCACACAGTTAATTCTTATGAAAAGATATCTGATTTATGAAAAACTAGAAATTATTTTAAATAAAGATATATGAGGCGTTTCAGAGCTGATATCAAAAAAAGTTTTTTCCCGGCAAAGAATGGTCACTACAAGCATTGAACATCCAAATGGTAAGGCACAGCTGAATGTCATAGAATTATGCAAGGAAGAATTGGTTAAGAAGCAACAGAAGACCTTTAGGGTCTTTCTGAACACACAAATAGGATGATAACTAAACTAGGTTAAGTGGACTCTATCATCCCTAATTATCTTTAATGTATGCAGGATGTAGCTGAAATGAGTTGTAAAACCTTAAAGAAATATTTTCCTCAAAGATTTGCAAATTTTCTTGAATAACCCTATTAATTAAAACACATTAAAAAGAGAATGAATACAATACCTGAACCAAAACTGAGCTTGGTTGCCAATCCTTTCTTTGCAAATCTTGCATGGATTCTTGGATGATTTTCAGTGCGGATGCCAGTTTTTGCAACAACATCAGCACCAAGGAAAAGAGGGGTCAAGTTCTCCTGAAGGTGAGGGAAAGAGAAATTAAAATTATAAGAAATGTATTACTCAACTCAAATCCATTGGTCTTGTTCTTTCATTTTCTTTTTGTTAATTTTCCATGCATTAAATGACATTTTTACTGAGGTAATTCTTCGTAAGACTTAATAATCAAATACCTGAGCAAAGTAGGTTTGCTACTTTTTGATCATCAGCCAACATGGGTCACCGCTAATGCTTTTTTTGGGGTAGGGGATGGGTAGATCTGTCATAGCTGTGACTGAGAATCTTCTGATTCAATTCTTTGTTAACCAATGCTTGGGAAGAGAGTAATTTTAGTTGAACACATATTGGGAAACCTACCACTACCTCAGCATTTGAGTGTAAACCTACCCATACCTCATCCTGCTCAGTTAAGTGATTTTAATCCACTAACGTCCACTTATATGCCAATGCACATGTGGATCCCAACCGCTTAGTTTTTGCAAACCTGTAATTAACATCTCCAGGCTAAGGGATTTAGTACAGGGTCTGTACTGAGAAACAACATAACATATCAGACAAATTAAACTTTTACTTCTGCATTTTTTTCAATGATTGGGTTTGCTATTTCCTATCCTAAGGTGGTATTTGGAGATAGTGTTGGCTTTCATGTTGTTTAGAGAATTTTGAGGATGGTGATCTCTCTCACACATTTTATACCCAAGTAACCAAAAACTACTTTGCTTTTCAACCAAGTAAGCATAGATCAGCATTAAAAGTGGATATTTATAAAAAAACAAAGTAGGATACCATCCTAGCCCATAGTAAGGAGTCCAATCATGAAAAGACTTTAACAATGTTTAAAATGGGCTTCAAAATGTGTGATAAGGCGAACAAAAAAAAAATTCTTGCACTTCATAGACATTGTAACTGATATAATCCACCCACAATAACATATAGTAAAGAGAAAATAGTAACACTGGGAAAGTAATGGAGAAATAGATACTGACCAGACTGGGTCCAGCTAAATTCCGAACTGACAATGGGGTGGGTGTGGAGAGGGTGTGGATTTGACAATGATGAATTTAGCAGATAAAAGCGAAACGAAAGCATTGCACTATAGAATAGCAGAGAGTTGGAGAAAAAGAAAAATCACACCGTAATAGAGGAAATGCACCATAAAATATGAGCGGATGAATCAAGCTGTAAATTAGCATCTGGGCTGGCACAGGCAGTCCATGTTAAAAACTCACTGCAAGTGGTTGGGGTCTATAGTCCGTATCAATTGGTTTTCAGGAGAAAGCCAAAATTTTTCTCAGAAAGGCTGTAATCATTCCCTGACTTCAGAAGGGACTACAATTGACGTCAATTTTTCAGAGCACATGTGTGCTTTCCATGTAGGTAGAAGGGCATTAATTAAGGTTAATGTTTCACCGGAAGTTTGGTGAGTCTTATGGCACTATTTAAAGTCATCAGAAATAAATTAATAAATTTTAATTCAAGGTACATACTGTATCATAAGAGAAAATCAGAAAGAATGGAAAAATCCACGAAAGGTACAGATAGTGATGGAAAAACAGCAATTTACAGCATGGCAACCAAATTTTTCGGGCACATTCTTTGAGGTTAATTGATTCTGATTACAAAGAATGTTATGTGGCTCTCTTTTGGACAGTATTCGTTCAACAAAGAATGTTGTAGAGAAAAAAATTGTTAATTGACATTGCTAGAGTTAAGGAAATGTTGGGAGAAAAAAGGTATTTCTAAAATGACCTGAACAGACACAAGTCCATCAACTGTCAGACTGTTTTATAAACAGAAATGCTTGCCCTATGAAATTATTCAATGTTGTTGAAGAGGAATGTTTTGTTTTAAGATGATGGATTTTGTGTTATAAGAATATGGATCACAACTTTTTTCTTTAATTGCTTTGTAATTATTTTCTACATGTGGAAAAATATTTAAAAGAATAGTGAATATCAGACATGTTAATTAACCCTTTAAATTCAAGTGGGAAGGTGACAGCCTACTAGTATGATCGCTGGACTATTAATCCAGAAACTCAGCTAATGTTGTCATGAGATAACAAAGTGTAGAGCTGGATGAACACAGCAGGCCAAGCAGCATCAGACGAGCAGGAAAGCTGATGTTTCGGGTCTGGACCCTTCTTCAGAAACAAAAAAAAAATTTTTTTTCTCTCGTTATCTCAGATTCTCCAGCATCGGCAGTTCCTACTATCTCTCATGTTGTCAGGACCCAGGTTTGAATCCCGCCAAGGCAGACGGTGGAATTTGAATTTAATAATTATCAGGAATTAACAATCTAATTAGGGCCACAAAACCAGTGCTGATTGTTGGAGAAACCCATCTAATTCCCTAATGTCCTCCAGGAAGGAAATCTGCTATCCTCACTTCGTCTGGCCTACAGGTGACTCCAGACACGTAGCAATGTGGTTACTCTCAACTGCCCTCTGAAAAAGCCTAGCAAACCACTCAGTTGTACCAATCGATATGATGTCTCAATAAAGAAAATGAAATCAGACAGATCATCTGGCATCAACCTAGGCTCCAGAAATGACAATGGCAATAACAGCCCTGTTAACCCTGCAAACTCCTTCTTACTAACATCTGGGGTTAGTGTCAAAATACGGAGAGTTGCCTCTCACAGACTAGTCAAGCAACAGCCTGACAGTCGTACTCAAAATTATACCTTACAGACAAATGTCCCAGGTACCACCATCACTATCCATGGATATGTCCTATCTCATTAGCAAGACAGACCCAGCAAAGCTGACGGCACAGTGGTATACAGTTGCCCTGGGAGTCCTCAACGTTGACTCTGGACATCATGAAGTCACTCTGCATCAAAATGAAACATGGGCAAGGAAGCCGCCTGCTGATTACCATAGAACATAGAAAATTACAGCGCAGTACAGGCCCTTCGGCCCTCGATGTTGTGCTGACCTGTGAAACCAATCTGAAGCCCATCTAACCTACAGTATTTCCTTATCATCCGTATGTTTGTCCAATGACCATTTAAATGCCCTGAAAGTTGGCGAGTCTACTACTGTTGCAGACACTTTTACTACTCTCTGAGTAAAGAACCTACCTCTGACATCTGTCCTATATCTATCACCCCTCAATTTAAAGCTATGTCCCCTCGTGCTAGCCATCACCATTCGAAGAAAAAGGCTCTCACTGTCCACCCTATCTAATCCTCTGATCATCTTGTATGTCTCTATTAAGTCACCTCTTAACCTTCTTCTCTCTAACGAAAACAGCCTCAAGTCCCTCAGCCTTTCCTCATAAGACCTTCCCTCCATACCAGGCAACATCCTGGTAAATCTCCTCTGCACCCTTTCCAATGCTTCCACATCCTTCCTATAATGTGGCGACCAGAACTGCACGCAATACTCCAAATGCGGCTGCACCAGAGTTTTGTACTACAGCAACATGACCTCACGGCTCCGAAACTCAATCCCTCTATCAATAAAACCTAACACACAGTACGCCTTCCTAACAACCCTATCAACCTGGGTGGCAACTTTCAGGGATCTATGCACACGTACACCGAGATCTCTGTGCTCATCCACACTACCAAGAATCTTACCATTAGCCCTGTACTCTGTATTCCTGTTACTCCTTCCAAAGTGAATCACCTCACACTTGTCCGCATTAAACTCCATTTGCCACCTCTCAGCCCAGCTCTGCAGCTTATCTATGACCCTCTGTAACCTGCAACACCCTTCCGCAGTATCCACAACTCCACCGACTTTAGTGTCATCCGCAAATTTACTAACATCCTTCTACGCCCTCATCCAGATCATTTATAAAAATGACAAACAGCAGTGGCCCCAAAACAGATCCTTGCGGTACACCACTAGTAACTGAACGCCAGGATGAACATTTCCCATCAACCACCACCCTCTGTCTTTTTACAGCTAGCCAATTTCTGATCCAAACCGCTAAATCACCCTCAATCCCACGCCTCCGCATTTTCTGCAATAGCCTACCATGGGGAACCTTATCAAACGCTTTACTGAAATCCACTTACACCACATCAACCGCCTTACCCTCATCCACCAGTTTGGTCACCTTCTCAAAGAACTCAATAAGATTTGTGAGTACTGTCCTCCCTCTGCTGATCAGTCAGTACTCCTCCATGTTGAAGAATACTTGGAAGAAGCACTGATAATGGCAAGGGCTCTACTCTGGCTTAAAATGTCCACCACTAAGAGTGGCTCTGCAGCAGCACTGCTGATCGAGCTGGTCAGGTCCTCAAGGATTTAGCTGCTGGACCAACAAGACAGAAAATATACTTGACCCTCATCCTCACCAATCTGCCTGTTAAAATGCATCAGTGCATTACTGTATCTGTAAGCATGACCACCACACTGCCCTCGAGGAGACAATGTCCCATTTTCACATTGAGAATATCCTCCATAGTATTCTGTGGCACTATCACCATGCTAAAATTGGACAGACTCTGAACAGATCTAGCAACTGAAGACTGGGCGTCGATGAAACACTGTGGGCTATTAACAGCAGCAGAATTGGACTACAACACAATCTGCAATTTCATGGCCAGGCATATTCACTCTACCACTAACGTCAAGCCAGGGAATCAACCTTGATAAAATTGGAGAAAGCAGGTGGGCATGCTAGAAGCAGCACCAAACATACCTAAAAATGAGATGTTAACCTGGAGAAGCTACCAAACAGGACTGCTTGCATGCCAAACAGCATAAGCAGTAAGCGATGGACAGAGCTAACTATCCCATAATCAAGAGAGAAATTCTTAGATCTGCAGTCCTGCCACATCCAATTGCAAATACTGGTGGACAATTAAACAGCATAGGGCTGTGACCAGTGGCGTTCCTCAGGGATCAGTGTTGGGACCTCTGTTGTTTGTAATATATATAAATGATTTGGAGGAGAATGTAACTGGTCTGATTAACAAGTTTGCTGATGACACAAAGGTTGGTGGAATTGTGGATAGTGATGAGGACCGTCAAAAGACACAGCAGGATATAGACTGATTGGTTTCTTGGGCAGAGAGATGGCAGATGGAGTTTTATCTGGAAAAACGTGAGGTAATGCATTTTGGAAGGTCTTATCCGGACGGAAAATATACAGTAAATGGCAGAACCCTTAAGAGTACTGATAGGCAGAGAGATCTGAGTGTACAGGTACACAAGTCACTGGAAGTGGCAACGCAGGTGGAAAAGGTAGTCAACAACGCATACAGCATGTTGCCTCCACTGGCCAGGACATTGAGTTTAAAAATTGGCAGGTAACGTTGCAGCTTTACAGAACCTTAGTTAGGCCGCATTTGGAATATTGTGTTCAGTTCTGGTCCCCACACCACCAGAAGGATGAGGTGGCTTTGGAGCGGGTACAGAAAAGATTTACCAGGATATTGCCTGGTATGGTGGGCATTAGCTATGAGGAGAGGTTGGAGAAACTTCGGTTGTTCTCACTTGAACGACTGAGGTTGAGGGGCGACCTGATAGAGGTCTACAAGGTTATTAAGGGCATGGACAGAGTGGACAGTCAGAAGCTTTTTCCCAGGGTGGAAGAGTCAGTTACCAGGGGCCATGGGTTTACGGTGCGAGGGGGAAGGTTTAAAGGTGATGTACGAGGCAAGTTTTTTTACACAGAGGATGGTGGGTGTCTGGAACTCACTGCTGCAGGAGGTGGTGGAAGCAGATACTATAGTGACTTTTAAAAGGCGTCTTGACAAATATATGAATAGGATGGGAATGGAGGGATATGGTCCCTGGAAGGGTAGGGGGTTTTAGTTGTGATGGGCAGCATGTTGGTGCAGGCTTGGACAGCCAAAGGGCCTGTTCCTGTACTGTAATTTTCTTTGTTCTTTGTAACTCACTGGAGAAGGCTCTAATAAATATCTCCACCCTCAGTCATGGAAGTGCTCAGCACATCAATGTAAAAGAGAAGGCTGAATCATTTAGAGAAATCTTCGGTCAGAACTGCCAAATGGATGATTCATCTCGGCCTCCTCCAGTGGCCCCCAGCATCAGCCAATTCCATTCATTCCAAGTGATATCAAGAAACAATTGGAGGCACTGGATACTGCAAAGGCTATGATCCCTGACAACATTCTGGTAATAGTACTGAATACTTGCACTCCAAATTTTCTGCTCTCCTAACCAAGCTGTACCAGTAGTTACAATACTGGCATCACCCTGACAATGTGGAAATTTTCTCAGGAATGTCCTGTACACTAAAAGCAAGACGAATCCAACCCAGCCTATTACCACCCCATCAGTCTACTCGATCATTAGTAAAGTGATGGAAGGTATCATCAACAATGCTATCAAGCAGCACCTGCTCAGCAATAACCTGCTCACTGACACTCAATTTGGGTTCCATCTGGGCCTCTCAGCTCCTGACCTCACTACAGCCTTGGTTCAAACAAGGACAAAAGAGCTGAATTCAAGTGGTGAGGTGAGAATGACAGCCTTTGATATCAAGGCTGCATTTGACCAAGTGTGACATCAAGGAGCCCTAGCAAAACTGGAATTAGTGGGTATCGGGGGCACCTCTCCACTGGTTGGCACGTGGGAAGATAGTTGTGGTTGTTGGAGATCAGTCATCTCAGCCCCAGGACATCACTGCAGGAATTCCTCAGGGTAGTGTCCTCAGCCAAACCATCTTTGGCTGCTTCAACAATGACCTACCCACCATCATAAAGTCAGAAGTGGAGATGTTCAGCGATGATTGCACAATGTTTAGCACCATTCCTAACTCCCCCAATTTTGAATATGCAAATACAACATGATGTGGACAATATCCAGGCTTGGGCTGAAAACTGGCAAGTAACGTTTGTGCCACACCAATGCCAGCCATCGAATGTCTTCAGTAAGGGTCAATTGAACAACTGCCTCTTAAAATTCAATGCTATTATCAAGATTCTGATGATTACCATTGACCAGAAACTCAACTGGACTTCTCACATAAACATAGTGGCTAAGGAACAGATCAGAACCTAGCAATACTGTAGCAAGTATCTCAACCCCTGACTCTCCAAAGCCCATTCACCATCTGCAAAGGTACAAGTCAGCAGTGTGATGGAATATTTCCCACTTGCCTGAGTGTTGTTGGAGCACATTCCAAAATGTAAACTTTTTTATTATATTCAAATAAACTAAGTTGAAGAACGGTATATGTTAAAATTACAACTGTAATCTTATAACAAGCATTCAAAAGTTAGGGAATTCAAACTTTATTATCCAAAACTGTAAGGCATTGCTATATGGAGACAACAAAAGCCCTAATCTTACCACCTTAAATAATACCTACCTCCGCCTGAAAATCTTGACATACATTAATTGAATTGGGAGGACTCAAGAACACATATCTGAATTTCCTGAGACCCACACTCCATTCTGGTAAACGCAGGGGAAAACGGTCAACAACTGCCATGATTCTTTTTTTGCAACATCCCTTGGAGGAACAGTATTACTTAGATCTCACGATGAAGTTGGTTACAGTTCAAAGAGAAACTCCAACATTTAAAAAAAAGGGACGTTTTAAATGCGCAACAGGTTGGTCAAGTCTTTCTGGAAAAAGGCGAGTGTCTCTGAAACCGCAGCTCCTCCTCAGCAAGTGGTCGAAGCCTACCAGAATCTCAATCGTTATCGGAATCACAGATTTATTACAGCGAAAAGGTCTTTCGGCCCATCGTGCCTCCACCGTTTCTATTTTCTAGTGCAAATCTCCTGCCCCTTCTGCCAGGTCTTGACTTAGACTAGCATTTGCCATATTGTGCTCCCAGCATTTCCTGCATGTTAACAACTGCACATAACAGTTGGTCTTAATATTGACGGAGATTTCACCAACGCGTCTCTCTAAATAATTTGAGACTGCGATTCTGTGTTCACATTAGCAGGAAGAATAATACATGATTAATGAACGTTTAAGCCAAACAGCTCCATCTTTCACCTTAGAACCAGCTCGGAGGTCACAATGGACTGCACTCTGAACCCCACCCTTTAACCCGGACACGTCACTCATTGCCTAGTGACAAGATGGCCGCCGAGAGGGTGGATTTGGATTTTGGAGACCGCGAGTTGTTTGAGGAGTTTGACGATTCAAAACCTTCTCACGTTCGCTTTAATGACTTGGAAGATGCGGGCGAAGCAGAGGCAATGAGGGAGAAGCTACTGGAATTCGAGGAGAGAATAGGTTACCTGAAGGCGGAGAATATCCTTCCGTTTAAAATAAATCTGCCTCGAAAAATCAAACGGGGCGCCTCGGGAGCGATTGGCTCGTGTCGAGAAGCCGCGTAAAGGAGACGGGGCAGAACGGCGGTTTAACGGCGTTCGCTCGCTGCCCTCAGGCATTTGCCGTCGTTCTGTCAAGTTGCGGTTACCCGGTATTTTTTTAAAATCTGGATTTTTTGATCGGCTTTCTCTTCTTGGTTTGGCTTCACCGGATAGGCCCGGAACACAGGCCTGTGTGTCATCCCATTCTAATTTCATTTCAGCTTCCTGAGAAAGCTCAACACAGCAACGCCCTGATTAGAAATAACTTTCTCTCCACCACTCCCTCCCCCCACCTCACCTTTTCTGTTTTACTATCCTCTGCGCAGTGGCTACACGATTTTCAATTGTACAAAGTTAGGAGAAAACTTATCGGTCGCATTTTGGGGTTAAATACATTTAAGGGCGCGGGACGTTTTTGTACAGAACTGAGTGTAAATTTCGGTGAGTGGAAATTTCCTTTTTAAAATCCTTTTATCATGCTTGCAGGTTTTATTCACTTCTATTTCGGAGTAATATTTGGATTATCTGTTTCCTGTCAGGTCGTGGATATGCATTATTTGTGTGAATCAAGGTCTTAAATGCTTGATAGTATTGTCGGATGCCCTAAATGAATTAAATTGGACTACAATATTCTTTTGAAATTTGCGTCATAGGAAGACGGGGTGGATAAGGCGTTTAGCACGCTTGCCTTCATTGCTTAGATCTTCTGAATATAGGGGTCGGGACGTCTTGTTGGTGAGGCCACTATTGGAGTCCTGTGTCCAGTTCTGGCCGCTCTGCTGTAAGGATATTATTAAATTAGAGAAGGTTCAGAAAAGATTTACTGGGACGTTACCTAGAATGGAAGGTTTGAGACATAAAAAGTAGACTTGGAGGAATGGTACTTTCTTCACTGCAGCAAAAGAGGTTATGGGGTGACCGTGTAGAGGTTTATAAAGTCATGAGGGGCATAGATAAGGTGAATGACAATTGTTTTCTCTAGGGATGGGAAGTTCAAAAGTAAGGGGTATATTTTTATGGTGGGAGGAGAAAGATTTAAAAAGGACCCGGGAGCAGCGGTTCATGGGTAGAATGAACAGCCAGAGAAAGTGAATGCAGGTACAGTTACAGCATTTAGAAGACATTTGGATCAGTTCATGATTCCGAAAGATTTGGAAGGATATGGGCCAAGTATAGGCAGGTGGAACTGGATTAGTTTGGGAATATAGTTGACGTGGACTGGTTGAACTGAAGGGTCTTTTTCCATGCTGCATGATTCACTAAAAAAGAAGTATGATGTATTCAAATTTATTGTTGGTGTGCAGGATTAATTTGTGAGCTGACCAGGTTTGAGTAAAACCAGACTGTAACTCTGGATTCAGCCTCCATTTATGCTATATAATTGAAATGTAGGTGTAAAGCCATGGGTTTTACAATAATATAGTAGTATTAATGACTTCACATCTTCACTTGACGCTGCCCTCTGCCTGGCAGTTTGTGGACATGAGGTGTGTGTTCTTGGCTTCACACAATTCTCTCAAATTGGGAAAGAATGTCTATAGCCATACCAAGTATTAGTTAAATTCTCATGTTTATTAATAGATTATTCTGATGACATTTAAGATGATTAGAAATTACATTCAAATTGAGGCAGTCTGGATGCTGCCTACCAGATTTAGTTCTGTATCTCATTGCAAGATCGAAGCGATATTCTTGATTTCGTTTTCCACCTGTTACTAAATTTGGAAATATTACCACCATATGCAGTTGTACTGTGTGCTTTGGTCTCATGTAAAGCCAAACTGATGAATGTGTAGTTAAAATTAGAAAAATAGCTTGGCAACTTTTTCCCTACATTATTATGCAAATCCTGTCAATTTTGAACAAAGATTATTGTAAATGCACAGTGGTAAGATGCCAACTTTTTTTTTAAGTGATATTGTCTAGTACTTCATTATTTTACATTTGAAAGTAAGGAGTGTAGCCCTTAGTGATTCATGTTTTGAAGTTTGGAGAGAGAAAATCAACTAGTAAATGGAATGTGGTAAAAGGTGTGTTGCATAATTCAGAGCTATACTTTACTGTGTTATTCATCACCGTAAAACCTTTTTCAAAAAATAGTTTAAGGTTTGATCTTGAATGCTTATTGCCAGCGTGGTATGTAAGGGTCTTTTCCTTGACAACCATTTAACATGCAGAACTGAAGAGGAAGTTGAACTTATTGACCCAGCCAAGGTAACATGAATGTTGAGAGCCAAACATTTCACAAAACTCTAAATACAAACAATGTAATGTTGTTTCTAATTCTATAGAACTCAACAATTAGTGGCAGATATTCTAAAGTTCTTCAGTAGATTTGGGTTGTGAATTGCTGTGGTTGGTTCGCTTGCTGAGCTGGTTCCATAGTTGGCAGACATTTCATTACCCTGCTGGGTAACATCATCAGTGCAGCCTCATCGGGCAGGACTGAGCAGGGTAACGAAATGTCTGTGGGCGAACGAACCAATCACAGCAGTCACAAATATTATATATTCCAATGTATACACTTTGATTCCATGCTTGTGAATTAATTGCATGGCAATATTTGACCAGTTTGTATTCTAATTATTTGGCTTTTAAATACCATGACCTAAAAGCTGTTGATACATCTTGTAGAACATGAACCCAATTGTTTAGCAGTTTGTGTATGATTTGCAGCATAAATGTCAAATTGGATTCTGTATCTTCCAAGTTTTGAAAGTTTGTTAAACTAACTTTTTATTTGTGCCAGTAAAATAGTTGTGAGTGACTCCAAAACAGATGGCCCAATGGTTCAGATCTTGTTTATGAACAACAATATTTCAAAGTAAGTTTCAGTTTTAGAATCGTTTTTGTTTTATTGCTTCCTTTGCAGTACTTCCAATTTGACACCAACCATTCTGATTTGTGCACTGATTTTAATTTCAGACAGTTTCATCAAGAAATTGAAGACTTCATTACAAGTTTAGTTGAAAGATATGAAAAAGAAATGCAAAGTGACCCTGAAAAAACATCCTTTAATGTGAAGCCTCAGGTGAATACATTCAACAAAATACAGCTTCCATTTCAGAATTGTTGTTAAAATTTGTAAGCAAAAGTACGTATCTGTCATTTCAGCCATCTAGCGTGCTGCTAGAGGACCACCTGAAAGTGAAAACGTCAAATGCAGTAAAGAAGATCAAAGAAGCATTTCATGTAAGTGGAAAGTCCAATGACAAATATATTTATTTGAATTATTAAAACTGCATAGAGCTGAAATTACATTGTACTAAGCCCTGGGGACCCTGGTTCAATCTTTGGTCTCGAGCTGAGTTAACTGGTTTTGGTTAGGCTGGCTGTAGAAGTAATGAAGTTTGCAGCTGAGCTGGGTTACTGTGCATCCCTTTAAATATCTACTGATTACTGTCCACTTGCTCCAGTTGCAAATGCATCTGAATAACAGATGAAGGTGGGCTTGAGTTTGGTACAATTGTGGCAGTCATTTTTATGACTGCTAAATCATAAATTATATTCAAATTATTTAAAATTCTGAGACGAAATTCTAAGGCATTTCACTCAACAGTGAAAGTAAGGGAAGATCTAAATATTCAGTCTACATTGTTTAACCATGATTATTATAATTTAGAAATTATTATGTACTCCATTTGGTCATTTCAGACTCAAGGTAAAAATTGCAGTCTTGTTGAGAAGTGAAAACCACTTTTTTTTATAATTAAGAGGCAAAGCCACATATTCCTACCAGTGATTAAATCTTTTCCTTGTATGGTGGCTGGGGATTTTACGTTCTCTATTTAAGTGTCATTGTTGCACTTCTCTATCCCTTAGTAAAATATTAATTTGTTTTGGGGGTTGAGTGGCCATAACAATGCATGAGGTGGCATCACTAGGAATTTGTCTTCATTATAATAATCAAATATCTTTGAGTTGCACCTTGTTATGTGATTTTAATTTTGGTGAGGTCCCTGAATTGATCGTATTCTTTTGATGGATATTTGGTTGTTAATCTTGATCATTTTTTTAAATCCTTTTCTGCACTTTCCAAAACACACACGCTTAATGTTTACACATTTAATTTTCCTTGTTTAAATGTGCGTTGTTTTGTATTTAATCTGTTTATACTTATATAATTTAGTGTCACTTGTTCAAGGGCAACTGGGAATGAGCCACAAATGCTGACTTTGCCAATGGTGCCCACATCCCATGGAAAAATACAGGGAAAATGCAGCATTCTACTACAGCTTGCTTCATTATTAGTATTTGACTAACTTGGTCCATATTTGGCTGGCTTGTTTCATACTGTTTCTCAATACTGGAATAATGCCTTGGATAATTGTGGAACTCATTCATTAAAAAATGTTGATCACAACTAGACTTAATGCCATTTGTTACTTTGAGTTGAAGATCTCATAGAAGAGTCATAGAATCCCTACAGTGTGGAAACTGGCCCTTTGGCCCAACAAGTCCACACTGGACCTCAGACATCTCACCCAGACCCGTCCCTATTACTCACCTAATCTACACATCCCTGAACACTATGAGCAATTTAGCATGGCCAATCCACCTACCCTGCACATCTTGGGACAGTGGGAGGAAACCGGAGCACCCAGAGGAAACCCATGCAGACACGGGGAGAATGTGCAAACTCCACACCAGACAGTTGCCCGAGGGTGGAATTGAACCTGGGTCCCTGGTGCTGTGAGGCTGAGCCACCGTGCCGCCCTGCGGCATCTGTCCTGTGTAGTCTAAAATATCATTATTTGTTCATTTCATGAGCTTCTTTTTGTGTATGTCACCAACTTTTATCCATATTATAGTCTTTCTGAACCAGTCGTGAAATCCAAAATTGGACACCAGCTCATTTTGGTACCTTTTTAACTTTTGGAACACCAGAGTTTATAAGCAGGCTTTCTGGTTTAACATGTTTAAGTCTATTTCCTTATCCTTGTGCAAGCTGTGTCTGCTTGTCTGCTATCACGATAAGGGATGAAGGTTTAGTTGTTTCAGTGTTGGTAGGTAGCATATGATGCCAGCCTCTTAAAGTCATAGAATCAAAGAGTCTTACAGCATAGAAACAGACCCTTCTTTTCAACCAGTCCATGGTGAACATAATCCCGAAGTAAACTAGTCCCACCTGCCTGCTGCACTCCTATATCCCTCCAGATCTTCCCTATTCATGTACTTACTGAGTTGTCTTTTAAATATTGTAATGCCAGTATTAAAGAATTTTTAATCTAAAATAATGTGAAGAATTATGTAAATAATTTAACATTCCTGCCATTCCTCAACACCTGCAGTGTTCTGTGATGCTTAATCATTGCATGATTTACCTGATCTTTTATCACGTGCCTACTGGGCACATGTATAGCAATACATTTATTTGAATTCCAATCTATATAATCTAACTTTTGTAATATCTCATTTCTTCTGAATTAATTTTAATGGTTGAAAGCTAACATTTACACAGTTCTGGGACTTTACCATTAATTGTTAGCTTGTATATTTAATTTTGTATTGCAAGGCCATCTGAAGCACAATTATTTTTCAGTTTTAGTTTATTTTTAACTATCAAACCTGAATAAAGTTAGTGAGCTGCTAAATTTGAGGTCATTGTTTTAATAAAGTGGTGAAATAGATTTCAAAAAGATTGACAATATCCAAAATATAAAATGTGAGAAGTCCACAAATTAAAGTCATGTAATGCATGCACTTTGGAATTCCCACCTAATTTTGAAAATTAGTTTGCTCCTGTTGCCATTTGATAACTTTGGCATTGGGAACGTCCGTGTCAAATATTTATACTTAGTTTCTGTGCAGTAATAGCAGAGTAGGCTCAAGCGGTTGAATGACCTACTTCTGCTGTGCATTATTCCACAATTTGCTAAGAGGTGATCCTCCTCAAATGATTTCTCTTACCTTTATGGGAAAAACACCAATTGTTGCTGTGTTACTACTTTTCTACATGTGGTTTGGCTGTGGGACAGGGTATCTTTAGACCATCCATATCCATGACTTTGTGCACTGATCTCCTCCAGCATTTGTACTTAGTTAATTAGATGATTTGGGTTACGTTTACCCCAATTCTTTTAGATTTGTTAACCATATGATCAACATTGTAAAGCAACCTACAAAGATATTTTTGCAGGCAAAGTGCATTACGCACCCGCACTGAGTCACCTATTGTTGCAAGTGCATTAATTATTGGATGCATTGTGCAGAACTTAACCAAGATTTGTTCAGTATACTGCTTGCAGTCCTCCTGTTTCTTTGGATCTACATTGCCACTGTAAAATGAATCCATAAGTGTCTACTGACTTATGCTTCTCACAATTTCAGTGCTTCTTATTGTGCAAATTGTTTACAATCTGTACAACACAATGTGCTTATCTGAAATTGAGACAGATAATTCATAATACTAATAATATAAATTGTTATACAATTCACAATTTTTCATGGATTAGATCAAATTTTACAGTAAAATCTTATCTCCATTCACTTTTTTTGGTTTGGAAAACAAAATGCTCAGATAATCAGTGTTAAAATATCAAACCACAAAAGGATAGCAAACTTACATTGGTTTTAAATGTCTGATTTGGATTCTGTGTTGGTGCTTTGAGTGTTTTTTTTTAAACATTTATTGATGAGGTCCTGCAGTATATATTTATATCTATAATATCAAAGTATCTGTGTACAGTGAATTCTTGAACTTTAATACAATTCCTTCTATAGTAATAAAATCATTACTTTTATTTGCCAGTTAGTACAAATGAGGAAAGTTTTTTTTTGTAACTTTTTTTTTCATGCAGGTTGTGGGAAGCGTTCAGTACTTCACCAACTTTTGCCTTGACAAACTCGGACAGCCATTGCTAAATGAGAATCCACAGCTGACAAATGGATGGGAAATACCCAAGTATCCTGCTCATTGGAAGAATTCTGCTTCAGTTTATTGTTTCTTTATTACCAGATAAAGGCCAGAATATTCCCATAAAGCTGAAGTCCCCATACTGGGACCAAAAGGAGGAAACCAACCATTGTTTGGCTGGTAGCAGGATCAGGGTGATGCATTTCTGGCAGTAAACAAATAGGGAGCTACTGTTCCAACTAAATATTGATACCTGCCCCCAAGGGCTACCAGGTCAATTGAAGGACCAGAAACTGAGTATAATTGGTGATCAATGAGGAGACTGCAACTGGAAGGAGAGGGTTCTCCAAAAGTTGAGGCACCCTCTAAGCAGGGTGGAAGGAGAGACGTAAGTGGAGTTGAAGTGCTGGAGACATGCAGGCAGACCCCCAGAGATGGAGAAGTGGCTGGTGATTAGTAAGCACTATTGACACTGTTGCTGTAGCAATAGCCATTGTTGTCCATGTCCCTCTACCTCGATCGTGGAGTGATCAGAAAGGAGAAACCCCACTCTCACTATCAAATGAAAGGTCACCAAGTTTCATTGGATGATCCTGGTGTGGGGAGTAGGGAAGTGGCCTTTAATGGGTTATTGATATTGCTCAAATGATCTTCTGGTGGCCAACATGTCTGCCAATATTCTTACTGAAGGTAAAATGCCCTTATTGTGGAGTGGACACACCCCAATGTCTTTGTGCTATTTTGCTAGCCTTTCTGTTTCCCAAAATCTAGTAAAATTTTAACCATTCATTTCTGCATTATTTTGAAAAAAGAAAACAAACGTTTTTGGTAGACCTTGGAGAAGTCAGTGAAGTGTAGTGATATTATTTTGGGAGTTAAATATCTACCTCATTCAGATATTAATTTCAAAATATAAAGAATTTTATGCATTAACTTTTTAATTTGCGTAGTTCCAGATGTTTATAAGTTTTAAATAATTTACAGTCTGAGTCTTGAAATCTGTTTCACCATTTTGTTGAAATAATCCTCCTGATCTTTGAGAGGGCAAACAAATGCCATGTGTATAATTTATTTCTCATTTATTTATAAATTTTTATCTGGAAAGATTGCGACTTCAATGTAACCAAATTGTGCAAAAGCTACTGTATCTCTAAAGTCTGAAATTGACCTTATGAATGTTTTTACTTTCTTGCCTGCTGATCCTATTTTATAATAGGAAGTCATTAATTTTTAGTCTTTGGCAGAGTGTTTTGTTTCGCAGAACAGAATTTCAAAGGTCTGTGCACAGATAGATATGGTAATATGAGTGTTAATGTCATATGCAGAATTCATGAAATGATATTGCTGAAAAGAGTCATATTGTCAAATCTTTTCATTTTGCATTAATCAATATGATGCAAGGATGCCAAATTTCAAATTATCACAATTTAAATTATAAGAGAAAAGGATGCTAATAGGTTGGCAAGTCGATTCTTGCTGAAGGGTTGCCATAGAGGAAGTAACAAAAACTGTGGGCTCCTGAAATACCCTGGGAAATAAAAGGAAGGCTTAAATGTATTCCTTTTGTTTGCAGAGAATGGGTCCCCATGTATAAACACGTGCCATATCTTGCAAATGTGAATGAGACATATTTATGAGCTTGACTGTCTTGAATTAGTTGTTAGTTTAACTGTTAGCAAACACAATGATTCAGCAAGCCCTACCCAGTCTCAGAATCACACAATAAATATTTTTGGGTTTTGTAAGGACAAACTTTTTGAGTCTGGGATGTACTCTGCCTGTTGTGAACAACCAAAAGGACATGTTCAACTTGATAAGCCTGTTATTGGAATGTGTAGCTATGCACCTAGCATAGCACTGACATTTGTATACAATATTGCTCATTGTGCAGCCAAGGGAATGTCAAGAACAAAATCCGACTGATAAAATGTGACTTTGCAATTGAACAACATTTTCATAGAACAACCCTTTGTGCTAGCAGCAGTACGAATAACCAATCTAATGGCTCATTCTCACTTACTTGAAGTGAGATACTTTGATATGTAGGACTCCATTCCCTGCATACAAAAGGCAAATGAGCTTTGCACCTTATTTGAATTACAAGGGAGCTTCCAAAGTCTGTGTGTTCCCCATTGCTTTTCCCACAGCAGTGCCTTGACAATCGGTCAACTTGCCAAACGATTGGCATACTTTTTTAAAGTTTGAATTCTGCTTGTTCGAAATTTACTGGTGTCCTGATGCGCTCAAAGCAAAAGACTTTGGCAACATCTGTCTCTTCAGGTTGTTGTTAATCAGATGAAGAGAATAGTTTAAGATAATTGTAGTAGGCCAGAGATACAGGATTGATTATTTTATCATGGGACATGACCAAGTTAATAGTTCAGCAATTGTTATAACTCCTCAGTGCATTGTGTTAGAACAAGTTGACATGCTGTTGATAACAAGGTGTAGAGCTGGATGAACACAGCAGGCCAAGCAGCATC
>JAHRHZ010000098.1:18684533-18736498 GCA_024137785.1 Ginglymostoma cirratum
GATGCTGCTTGGCCTGCTGTGTTCATCCAGCTCTACACCTTGTTATCTCAGATTCTCCAGCATCCGCAGTTCCTACTATCTCTGACATGCTGTTGAGCATGTTTAAAAACTTGCAATACAGTGCTGTACGTTTCTTAGCCAGGAAGCCTACTAATGGACATAAATGTTTGTAGAAGTGAGTAATTCCTGAATTCGCAGTAAAGATATCAGCAAGTCTTTGCCCAAGTTGTATCCTTAGAGGGTCAAGAAGTGGAATTGAAAGCTAAGAGGTATGTATAAGTGCATAGGTCTCAGATATCTTTTAAGAATGATATTATAACATGTCATTTTATTAAAATGACTCACTAAGTAAGTGAAAAACACATTTTGTATTAAATAGGCCAAAACCTTGTTGTTTCAACTGTGGTTCAACAGAACATCAGTTAAAGGATTGTCCAAAGGTAAGGTCGCCATAACTTTGTAATAAGATTTTTTTTGTTCAAAATGGGTAAATTATAAAATCAAGGTTTTACAGAAGTCAACAATTTGTTCACGTTCTAAATGGGCATGAACAAGTCTGATTATGAACTAGCCATAAGCCTAATTAAGAGTTTGTACTTGGTCACTTGGCTCAGTGGTTTTAAACTCGCCTTTGTCAAAGTAGTTGCGGGTTCAAGCCCCTGCTCCAGAATGTGACTGCGCAATTTATTCGTGGAAGAGTGGTGCATTGTGACAGATATTGTCTTTCAGATGAGATGTTAAACTGAAATCTCGAGTTTGAAGAGGCACTGGTTATTCTGGCATCCTCCCTCAGGAAAACAACAAATTAAACTTTGTTTTGTTTTTGGGATCTTCTTGTATCTGAATTGGATTTGAAGAGATTTAGGATATCTTGGCATTAAAAACAATACAATGAAAAAATATTGCAGTGTTTGAACAAATATGTATGATGGAAAATAAGTTCTATATTGAGAAATGATGAATGTGGGCTCTCAAGATGGTTTACTTTGAAAATGTGTCTGGTATGGCACATCCTGCTGAAATTGAACGCTGGCCTTTGAGGCAGTGATTGAGATGCAGATACTCATGAGTAGTACAGTTTACTGTTCTGGTTTGCTTTTGTGGCTAATTAATAGTTGATCCCTATAGGAAATACATTTTGTGGCCTGTGGAAGTGGTCTGAAATACACATCCAGATCAAAAGGGTAAAGTCAATTTGGCTGTAAAGTCAATTTGACCATAAAGTCAGTTGATAGTTGCTCTTTATGTTTGTTTGTGAAGAACTAGTATATTGTTGAGGTTTTGGAGACCAGGTGCATTATATTTTTTTCTCTCTAAAAGGGGTCTTCTTTGAGACTCTGTCTGGGCGATGTTTTTTGAGAACACTTTTTCATTCTCATTGGCTCATTTATTCAGTAATGTAGTTACCTTGTAACAATCCTTCCTGTTTTACTGCTGAAAAACGTGATATTCAGACATTCATAGAAGCAGACTTATCAAACTGCCATTCAACTCAAAGCCACAACACACAGGGAAAGTACTAATTAGTAAACATTGTAACATTTTAAATTGATATAAGACAACATTTAGCAATAAAAGTTTTTTTTTAAGTAACTGACACTTATACACACACAAAGTTGTCACTCTAACTGCACCTTCCACATATTGGTGAGGTCACAGTGAATGTGTTTCCATTGCATTAGCCTAAAGTTGAAAGGTTTTGAATGAGGCAGTTATTCCCCTGGTCACTGTATCCCAAATCTCAAAAGTTGAGACTTAAATTTAACAATTGACATAGTGTTCTTCTTAGTGCACTTTCAAGCTAGAGATTGCATGTTCATTTGCAAGTAATTTGTTGTCTCTGATTTTAGTGTCTTCCAGTCTTCTATTAATTTGGGCATTCCTTTGGCAGGTTTTAAACTGTCATCTCTTTACAGCTCCCCACTTCCTGCTGCCCAACCTGGAGCCCTTACTCTCTATTCCCTCTTTTGCCTTGTCTACGCCTCTCGCAAATGGCAGCTTGCACACTTGTGTTCCTCCTTTCCTTTCTTCCTTGTCATACTTGTTGCTCCTTTCTCCGGCTGTTCTCTTCTACTTTTATTGCTGATAGGCTTAACGGTATGCACAGGAGTGTACAACTTGTAATTCAAAGAACACCTTGTCAAACATTGTCAGTTCTACTTAGAGGTTTTCTCTAGTTGTTCTTATGATTCAAAATTTTCTGAATATTATGTGAATTAACCCACCACCAAAATGTATTATGAGTGCTGCTGGGTCTGATCATATGTGAAGAAGTGAGATCAATAAAATTAGATGGGAAGGGAGGAATGAGGTTTAGAAGAAGTCATCTTAAATTGATTCTGCTTCAAAGAGAAGCAAATGAAACAAACCTTTTGCAAATGTTTGACAACATTCATAGTAAAAATTCATTTGTGTGTTTTTCACAACAACATGATTATATTTTGTCATTTAATTTGCAGTTGTTTATCTTAGTATAAAATTAACTTTCATATAATGTTTGAATTAACTTTATAGCCACGTGATCTTGCTCGTATTAGTGAAAAGAGAAAAGAGTTCATGACAATGGCTAGTGATTCGCCTCATTCAGGTTCTCAACAGCGGTATCATGCAGAGAGGTTTGAAAAGTTCAAGCCGGGTGTTCTCAGGTAAGTATGCTGTTAGATTGGATTATCCTTGAATTAAATAATACAGAAGGAGGCCATTGAAATCAATTATTCTTGTCAGCTGTTTTGAAAAAGATGTTCAGTCAGTTCTAGAACAAAAACAGAAGTTACTGCGAAAGTTCAGGTCTGGCAGCATCTGAAGAAAAAATCAGAGTTAACGTTTCGGGTTCGGTGACTGTTTCTCAGAACTGGTAGCTGGGAAAGCATCAATTTATATGTGGAAAATAGGGAGGGGTGTGGGGTAGGGAGTAAACGATAGGATAGAACCTAAGGAGAGAGAAGAACAGTTGGACAGACAAAGGAGTTGATAATGATCTGGCTAGGAGGATGAATAGTTGTAATAGGGACAGTTAGTGACTAACAACAGGTGATGTGTAATGGCAGGCTATGTGTTAAGGCCTGGTGTGTGGGATAGAGGGCTAGGACATGGGAGAGTTTAGGCCCTAAAATTATTGAATTCGATATTGAGTCTGGAGGATGCAGGGTTCCCAAGTGGAAAATGGGGTATTGTTCTTCCAGCTTGCGTTGAGCTTCGCTGGAACACTGCAGCAAGCAAGAGACAGGGATGTTGGCCAGGAAACGGGGTGGTGTGTTGAAGTGGCAGGCAACAGGTAGCTCGGTCTTTTTTGCAAGCAGGAGTACTTAGTCACTAACAGTCCCCGTTAATAACTGTTCATCCTCCTAGCCAGATCATTATCAACTCCTTTGTCTGTCCAACTGTTTTTCTCTCTCTTTAGGCTCTATCCCACCCCGCTTCCTATTTTCTGCATATAAACTGACGTTTTCCTAGCTACCATCAGTTCTGAGGAAGGGTCACCGGACCCGAAAACATTAACTCTGATCTTTTTCTTTACAGATGCTGCAGAACTGCTGAGCTTTCCAGTAACTTCTGTTTTTGTTCCTGATTTACAGCCTCTGCAATACTTTTGGTTTCAATTAGTTCTATCCCACTGCTGTTTCTCCACAGCACTACTATGACAGAATCTGAAGGGAATTACTCCAGTTTGCCCTTTGCTTAGAAGTACTACCACTTGTAAAATGGCATTGTATTTTGTTATTTTCAATATAAAACTGCTTTTGTGCAGTAATCAGCCTTTTTAAAATAATTTTTCAGATAATCTTTGTGCAAAATCCACAAAAGTACCTTCCAAACTGTGAAACTGTAAACATCCTGTAGAATAGCTTACTGTATGGTCACGAATATTTGTTGTTTGCAGCATTGAATAACGTTTGTGACTCACTGTTTTCTACTTGATTGAATTGATTCTGCAGTGTAGAACTTAAGGAAGCTCTGGGGATGACTGATGAAACTCTGCCACCATTTATATATCGGATGCGTCAATTGGGTTATCCACCAGGATGGCTGCTGGAGACCCAACAAGAGAATTCTGGGCTTGCTTTATATGATGGAAAAGGTGAATCACTCCACATAATACTTCTGCATATGTAGATACTAGAAATGTGTGGTGTATGCATTTTTTAAAAATCAAAGTCAATACATTGGGGCACTCTTCTCTCTGTCATATGGTAGTCCTGTATTTTTAGGTAGTTTACACTCACTGGACACTTTTGAGAAAGGAACCCATAGCACCTCATTCTGTTGCAGAAAACCCTGATGGGGATGCCTTTTTATTTTTGTTGTTAAACGTGTGATTTATCATCAGATTTAAAAGTTTACGGTTTGGATTGAAATGGGAAAATGAACCGAGACTGGCAAGAAACTGCACAAGTTTTTACTTCTAGAATGGAACAAGTTACCTTGGCTACATAATGATATTCTCCTTAATCAAGGAATCTATGTCCAGCATTCATTCCTTTGCACCACTGAATGATATGGTGTTCTCCTTAGTGACTCTGATTATTGAGCCACACAGCATTTTGGCAACAGCTTGTCCAATAAAATGTTTTAACTGATAGCTCCCATAAAATACAATACAATCCTTGTTTATATATTTCAGCTGTGTGTATAAATGTCTAAACAGCTCAATAGAGGCTAAAATTCTGACAATTGTCTTTGGAGGTGACCCCAGATTTCCTAATTGTAAGAAATCCATCTGGCAACCTGTTGAGTGGTAACTCTTAGTGGCAAGATGCAAGCTTTCCATTTTTACCTGGCTAACAGGATCATGAGAAGATAATCTGATATTAAAGTTCAGAGATTTAAAAATATTTGTCCAACAGAAATGGAAGTAGAAACAAAGTTATTGCCCAAGTCAATAGACTGCTTGATTGATAAATCACCTTGTGGGGGAAGATATTCAACAGAATTTTAAGGAAATTGCAAAGCTCCTGATTTTATGAAGGCTTTGCAGTAACCTCTCGGATTGTTGTCTTTATTTTCTCGGGCATGCCAAAATATATCGTAACCATTTTCTATTTTCTCTTTAATGTTGCAGATTCCAGTGACAGTGAAACAGAACATGACAAACAACATCTAAAATCTCGCCTTCCATCCTATGATACAAGTAAACTCATTGATTATGCAGGATTCAATGCTGTTATTCCAAAAGGGATTCAGGATGTAAGCATTACACTCGGTATACTTGATTCTATATTTTTTTCCCACTCAAAGTGATATATTAGATTAAAAGATATACAAATGGAAAAGCAGTTTCAATTCAAATGAAGATTTTGGAGCAGAATAAGTACATCCCTACTAGAAAGAAGAATTCCAAGACCCGACTGTCCACTACCCCTGCCCTTAACCACCACCACCACGAGGAAAAAAAAAAGTGGTTTGCTAGAGAGCTTAAGGAAAGCATCCCATGTAAAGAAAAAGCATTTGCACAATGATATCTGGAATGAGCGGGTCATATGCTGAAGAAAGGTTGCGCATACTGGGCTTGTTTTCACTGGGACTTGGAAGGGTGAGGTTGGAATGATTTGAAATTTATAAGATCCTGAATGGTGTTGAATAGGTAGACGTGGAAAAGATATCACCTTATAGGAGAGTCCAGAACTAGGGGACAGGGTTGTAAAATTTAAAGACTGCCCTTTTTAAAGCAGACAAGGGGGAATTTGAGGTTTGTGCACCTCTGGAACTGTCTACTTCAATAGGCAGTGGAGACATGGTCATTGACTGCTTTAAATGTGAGGTCAGAAGATTCTTGATAGACAAGGGAATTGAAGGCGCTCAATGGAATTTGGTAACATAGGTCAGCCATGATCTTTTTGAATGACCTAATTTGTATGCGTGCTTATAAATGTGATGGTTAATCTTGGAGTTGCAGTTGCTGGCCAGTCCATGTAAGCATCAACATTCTTGTCATTGCCTCAATTTTCCAAAATAATTACGTCAATAACTAAGCTGGATCTTGGTCTGCAGTCTTTGGTTTTATTTCAGAGCTCATTGTGGTCTTAGCTTAGAGTGGCTAACCAAGGAATCAAAACTTGATCTTTCTGACTCTTTTATGGTTAAATACCGTAATTAGGTTGTGTATTTATCAACTGAGCTATCATGGGATCCTTCAATCATTGTTCATGCAGTATCTGCTTCTCTCAAAACCTCAACGTTAACATTCAACAGATGTTATTTCTGTCTGTTTTTATTTTGTCCTTACAGGGCCCTTTTCTCTCTATGGTTCAACACCTTTTAAAGAGCAACTTTGGATTATCAGTTGTTTGGATGTCTCTGTGAATTAGATGTCTTGAAAGTAATCAGAATGGTTCCCTCATGCACTAATAACATGCTTTTCTATTCTTTCTTACCGTGAGCCTTGTTCACACAGCTTGTATTTTGTGTTCAAACATTTTACCCACAACTTCAAACAAAATTATCAAGCAACATGTGTCTGCACAGGCATGTTGGGCCAAAGGGCTTGTACCTGTTTTTGTTTTGTTCTAGTCTCTTCCATGTTGACCACCATTTTGAGGTTATGTTAGCTTTGGAAGGTCTTGTCAGAATAACTATATTTATTGCTTCAGGATATAAGGTTTAACACTTTGTAGAAAAAGGCATAATTAAATAAAGGAATTCAGGTAGCTCCCTTCAGTGATTTTGTTTCACCCCTCATTTTATTTATGTAGTGATATGTGCCTGAACGTGCTGTTCTAACTGACTTGATATTTGTTTTTATGGTATCATTAGGAATGGAGGCAATATGGTTCAATTCCAATGCAAGCTTATCATCTAAAGGAATATTTTGCACATCAGTTGGCTGCTGATTATCCCATGGTGAGTTTAACATTTCACCATCTTATCTTTTGCTCGTGTTTTTTTATGCTGGTTGAACCCAGCTATTTCAATCAGCTTTTTTAAAAGATTTGAAATGGGTAATTACATATTCACAAGCATAAGGCAATTGGCTAAAATTGCTATGAAACAGGGAACAAAAAACTACAACCCAGGTAATATGATTCAATTCTGTATTAGTTTCTAAGCCATCAGAAATGTTTCCTGAGGTTCAGCTGTTTGCTGCCAGATATCTGTATAAATGATGCCTTTTGCTTTAAAAGGAAACGTAATAGAAACTATGCAAACTGTGCAAACTGAAAAAAGTAACTGTGAAATATTTCACAATGTCAAATGTAGTTTGACAGTACTTAATACACAAATGTTGAGGTTTCATCTATTAGTCCTTTATAATAGAAAAACTGAACTATTGAGAAATGATTGGACTACTACCACAAATCAGTTAGCCAGGAAAGATTTTTGCTTCCTGAGAAACTGATTTCCCATTTGGCATGAAGTGGGCAGTTATAATTTGGATGCTGTGCGTAGAGGAAACAAATCCAACAGAATTCACATTGGGAAGTGCAAATATATTGATACGAGGTGAAGAGATGAAGCTCGGAAAATTCCTTAACCAAAAAATCCATTGATGTTCTCATTTAGGCTCGTATATTGGAAATGACCATTTTGGGTAAGGTATCTAAGAGCAATGAATACACGTTAAATCATACCTCGGCATGAAACTGGTAGTAATGAGGCAAGGCAAACATGGAGCAGAGCAATTTTAAGACTAATGCTGCTTTTTAATCATTTAATGTAAAGTAGAAAAATTAATTTTTAAACTGACCCAACTTAATTCTTTCTTCTCTTTAGACTAAACACAGTGCAAACAAAAGGGGTTCAGATGCTGACTCAAGCCTCAGAAGTGTAAAGAAGCGCAAGTCTGAAGAAATAGATATAAATTCTTTTGACATGGAGATAGATTCAGGTACAACAGTTAAATATGTGTGTCAATTCCATCATGATTTCTCCCAAAATAACCATGAAATAACCAAAATGGTAGTTTCTTCCATAAAAATACAATGTTCAAAAACTTGGAGTCTGAATGTTGATATTGAAATTTCCATTGAAGAAGGCTGGCTTTTAACTATTATTGAAATAAAGAAGAGGAGTGAAAAACACAAAAATAGAGTACCTGTGCTTTCCTGAGATGACGTTGCAGATCTTTATTTTGCCTACATCCCAGTTATAAGTTATAATGTGTATCAAGCTGAGGACTAGAAACAGGTTGTAGTTCTTTATACTATGGCATAGATAAAGAAGGTTAAAAGAAATGTAACTCAGGACATCAACTTTTTTGTACAGTTAAGATATTTTGCTGTGTAATTGTAAAAGTTAAAGATAGTTGATAGAAATTTAAGGCACCCTTTGTTTTAGATGAAAGACAGTACTGCCTGAACACTGTACAGCTAAAAATTGTTTGAGATGTAGGTAAATTTTGTTCAGGGGTCATAGCTTAGTTCCATTTTGCCAAGAAGGGTCAATTTTCTGTAAGGAATGACTGCCCACACATAGAACAATATGACACACATTGAGAAACTTTTGTAGAAAACAAAGCCAGATTCTGCATAAGATCCAGTTGTAACAGCATGTTACAATGATGCATATCTTGAGTCTGACTATATTTGACCTAATTAAAGAGAAATCTTTTTGGACAGCATTTCTGCCTTTCATTTTGGAAGGTTTCTTTATTATTCGTGAAGTCCATGTATGCCATAGAATATTTTGTATCAATCTTACTTCTGATGGAATGGACTTGAAGTCAATTAAAATGCAAATTAAAATCAGTACATACTGTATATAGTTAGTTATGGTTGATCAATGGGGATATCTGAATTTTTTTTTTAAATGATCAGGATTATATTTGTGAAATTTCTAAACCACGGGTCCCAGAATTGTTTCGCTTGTGTTGTTTGTTTGTTTTCAGTCATATGTATTGAAACAGGCTTTTTGGCTCACTATGTCTATGCTGGCCAACAAATGCCAAACTATACTATTCCCATTTACCGGTGCTTATTCCAAAGTCCACTAAGCCCTGGCATTTTAAGTGCTCCTTAAATGTTGCAAGAGTACCTGCCTCCACTACCCCCTCAGGCAGCACGTTCATATTTCTGAGGAAGGGTCACTCGATCCAAAATGTTAACTCTGATTTCTCTCCACTGATGCTGCCAGACCTGCTGAGCTTTTCCAGCTGTTTCTGTTTTTCCTCCATATCTCTACCATCCTATGGGTGAAAAAAATCCTCAGATTCCCCTCTAAATCACTTACTGTTCACCTAAACTTACGGCCTCTGGTCTTAGGCATGTCTGCCATTGGGACATGGTGCTCATAATCTACACTACCTATGCCTTTTGTAATTTTGTTCCTCAGTAGTCCCTAGGAACCAACCATTCAATGTGTATATCCTTCCTTTATTAAATCTCCTAGGCCAATCTGTTGAATTGTCACAGAGAATCACCAACAATGTGTTTCGTTGCCTCTCCTGCACTGATGCTTCCTAAAGGGAGTATAATCTCTAAGAATCCAACATTTGACTCCCTCCCTCCTTTTCCTCATCTGCACGTTGTCTCATTGTGACATCATCCAAAAAAACGCATCTCATTCCAAGTGTATGCTGACAACTCTGTTCTATCATACCACCACCTCTCCACTGTTACCAATTTGTTACCTTGCTTTTCAAATTCAGGTGTGAATAAGCAGAAATTTCTTCTAGCTGAATATCAAGAAATATTCAGAGTTAGATACTATTTTTTCCTGAGATAACCAATCTCACAATTAGCATGTGATAGTCAGTTATAAGTTGGGTGCTGTGCACATAGAAAACAAATCCAACAGAATTCTCATTACTGATCCCTATCCCTACCTTTTATTGCTATGATATTAATTTACCTATGTCGTGTTAAATAAATAGCCATTTCATAGAGTTGCATGTTAGGATATTGGGTACCCTGTGACATCTTGGTCCACTTCTCAGTCATTGCCCAGCACTGCCTTTCTTTCTCACTGCAGTTTCTCATGCAAACACAGGAAGTGCGATGCTGTCTTTTAGCTCCTCACTTCCCTCAATCCATGGCCTCAAATACACTTGCTGGGTGAAACAGCAACTTGAATTTTAGTTTTCGTGCACATAATCTGCAGAGTATACTGGATCATAATCAGTTAGGTGGCCAGTTTGCAGAATTCCTTTCTTCAGGCATCAAACATAACCCTCCATTCACCTGCTCTTTTTCAATTCTCTGTTCCATTCCAGTTCTGACCTCTGCTCCCTATTATTGGTTGAAGGAACCTCGCTTATAAGTGTTCAGTTAAGCATTTTACCGATTACTAAACAATATTAAGTTCAATGATTTCAGGTCACAACTTCAGATCATCTCATCCTGTTGTCCCTTTTTTTTTAAATCTCTCCAACTGTACACTGTCTACTTCGACTCTACTTTGAGATCAAACCGTCACATCCATTCCTAATCCTACTTTCCAGTTTGTGCTCTGTAACACTGTAGGATTCAATATTTCATATCCATGTATTGTTTAAATGCGACAGTGGTTTCTACCTCTACCAGTGTTCCAGTCAGAGTTCCAAACTGGCTGCCACCCTCTACGTTAGAGATTTTCCTCAACTCTTCTCTCCGATCCTTCTGGCAATTACTTTAAAATCTATGGTCCTAGATATTGACCTCTCTGATAAGGAAAATGGGTCTTTCTTTTCTTCTGTATAGAGGCCTCTCATAATTTCATACATCACAATTCAATTTCCCCTCAGCCACCTCTGTTTCAAAGTAAATGATCCCTGCCTATTTACTGTTTACTCACAGCTAAAATTCTTCATTCCTGGTAACATCCGGTAAACTACCTCTGTACACACTCTAGTGTGATCATAGAAGTGTAGAAAATAGGAGCAGGAGTAGGCCAATTGGCCGTTTTTGAGTCTGCTTCACCATTCATTTTGATCATGGCTGATCATTCAACTCAAAAGCCGGTTCCCACTTTTACCCTATTTCCTTTTGATCCCTTTCACCCCAAGTGCTATATCCAACTCCTTCCTAAAATTGTACAATATTTTGGCCTCAACTGCTTTGTGATAGTAAATTCTACAGGCTCATCACACGCTGGGTGAAGAAATTTCTCCTCATCACAGTGTTAAATGGTTTATCCCATGTCTTCAGATTGTCACGCCTGGTTCTGGACCGCCTGGTCATTAGTAACATCCTTCCTGCGCCTACCCTGTGTCGTCCTGTTAGAATTTAATAGGTTTCTGAGATTCTCTGAGTCTGCCTTTTGATTGTCTGTACCAAAATGCATGATTTCACACTTTCCCACGTGTATCTCTCTCTGCCAAGATTTTGCCCACTCACTCAACCTATCTAATACCCTCAGAAATTCCTTTTATGTTCTCATTCACGACATGTACCCTCACTTATTTTTGTATTTGTATACATTACAGTCTTCTCCCTCTTCCAGGTAATTAATATAAAAGTAAATAATTGAGATCCTAAGACTGACTGACTATGGCGCTTCACCAGTTACCCCTCTCTAATCTGAACAGGACCAGTTAATTCTAACTATCTGACTTTGTGTGTTAACCAGTCCTCAATCATGCTGATACATTACCCCCAGAATTGTGAGCTCCTATCTTGCACAATGACCGTCTATGTGGCATCTTATCAAACGTCTTCCAAAATTCCAAATACCCTACATCTACTGGTTCCTCTTTATCAAATTTGCTTGTTATATCCTCGGATCTCTGGTAATTTTGTCAACCATGATTCCCTTTCACAAAGCCATGTTGACTCCGTTTGATTACATTAAGCTTCTCTAAATGTCCTGCTGTTTCTTCAATAATAATGGACTCTAGCATTTTCCCAACAACCGATTTCGATTAACTGGCCAATAGTTTCTTGCTTTGACTCCTTCCCTCCTTGAACAGTGGTGTCCAACATTCCTTCAAAGCTGCAACGAGTGCACAGCCTCTTCAAGGTTCTGTACAGGATATTCAATGTCAACAAGTCAATTGCGGCATTGACTTGTGGTTCTGGAAGTCACTGCTGTGCATGGCTCTTGCAGGCCTGCGCCGCTACTAAGAAAATTAGAGGGAACGTTAAGACTAATGCAAAATATTGGTTTAAAGTACCTGCCATTTCTGTGTTCCTATTTGCATCTTCCAAGGTTATGACACTTACATTAGCTAGTTCATCCATTCATTCCTTCACTCTCTCGCATTTTTATGCGTTTTACCAATTTACTCATCTACTGACTTTCCTTGTCTATTTTCCTTTCCCACTTTAGACAACTCGGACATTTCTATTTCATTTCCTTTTCCTTTTCCCCAAATGTCTCCCTACTGCTTCAAACTTTCAATGTTTCTGTATTTGTTTAAAATCTGTTCTTGTATGTGACTAACTTTTTCCAGTTGTAATCATCAACCTGAAACATTAACTTTTGATTCTTTCTCAACAGTTACTGTTTGATCTGAATATTTCCAAAATTTTTATTTTTATTTCAGATTTATATCACCATTATTTTATTTTAGTTCCATATACTTATTCCACCTATCAGAGATAAAGCGAACCCAGAAGTAAATAAGTACATCACAGCAAGCTGTTGTACTGTGGAGAGATTCTTTGTTTGATCTGTAGATCTTACAATTGCTTGCCTAGATCCTGAGATGTGAAATTCCCGTCTATACCTGACTAAAAATTCAAACACAACTTTTCAAGAACTTTTTTGATGCTGTCATCCAAGTATTCCCAGATGCTGAGCCAAATTTGAGACTGTTATCTTCATTACAGCGTCTTTAGATATACACCCTGTTACAGATGAAAGGTAGTAGGTGGAAGTCCTATGTCAGTTTGTCAGTTTCACCGATACTGTCCAGCCACTGCCAAACTTCTGCAATCACCACCACGACCTCAGGGACGTGATGGCTTAGTGGTATTATCGCTGGACTGACAATCCAGAGACCAAGATTACATTCTGGGGACCCCGGTTCAAATCCCACCACGGCAAATGGTGGAATTTGAATTGAATAAATATCTGGAATTAAGAGTCTAATATGACCATGAATCCATTCTTGATTGTTGGAAAAATCCATCTGATTCACTAATGTCCTTTAGGGAAGGAAACTGCCATCCTTACCTGATATAGCATGTGACTGCAGACCAACGGCAATGCAGTTGACTCTTAACTGCCCTCTGGGCAATTAGACAATGGGCAATAAATGCGACACCCTAATCTTGTGAATGAATAAAGAAAAAAAAAAAACAGAATTTTTCTTTCAATCTATGCTATTCCTAAATAAGGGCATTGTCCATCTTTATCTCCGCTTTAGTTTGAATACAGTGTAAATTGCATACTGCTGGCTCTGATTTTTTTTTTCTTTTTCATTCCATTCTGGCATGGTGGCACAGTGGTTAGCACTGTTGCCTCTCAGCACCAGGAACCTGGGTTCAATTCCACCCTCGGGCGACTGTCTGTGTGGAGTTTGCACATTCTCCCAGTGTCTGCGTGGGTTTCCTCCAGGTGCTCTGGTTTTCTCCCACAGTCCAAAGATGTGCAGGCTAGGTGAATTGGTCATGCTAAATTGCTCATAGTGTTCAGGGATGTGTATATTAAGTGGGTTTATAGGGGGATGGGTCTGGGTTGGATGCTCTGAGGGTCGGTGTGGACTTGTTGGGCCGAAGGGCCTGTTTCCACACTATAGGGATTCTATGATTCTGTGATATTAGATAAATATTGTTGAAAATATTATGATTATGCTCCACACCACCAAGCTAACTTTACTGGTCCTTGTAATGGTATCAGAAACAGTTATCATTTAATAGTTGTTTACCTGTTTCCTGGATCGAGCAAATTTACTTGTGAAGCATGGCTATCATGAAAGACTTGACTTCTTACTGAGGGCTTTTTTTATTGCTGGATATTATCTCTGCATTTATTCTGTAGGTTCAGACACGCCACCAAGGTCGTTCCAACCTTTACCACCCTTGCCTTCCGATTGCCCATTAACATCGTCATCGTCACCGCCACCTCTGCCAAAAGGAACACCACCTTCTACACCGCCGATGTTTATCCCACCTGCACCACCTACTCCAACACCACCTCCACTTCCAAAAGATACTCCTCCCTCTACACCTTCAAATTGTTCTCCAGGAGGATATTCTTTGGAAGAAGGAAGTGCTCGAGCTTCAGCTGCTGAGAATGCTGATAAAACTTTGGATGCTGATGTCTTGTCTTTAGAAGAGTTGGAAGAACAACAGCGGTTAATATGGGCTGAATTGGAACAGACTGAAAGTGCTAATAGTGAAACAGAAGGTCCTTGTGATTCACCATTAATCAAGAATTCTACAAATTCCTCACCAGCGATGCATGCACCTGACAACCATATGGAAGTTGAATCCATTGACAAAATGGGGACAGTTGAAAGTAATATGGAGAGTCCAATTGCTGAAGCATCTTCAGTTGATTTCAGGGATGAGCAGACCACTTCATATAGGGAAGAGAGTACTCCATCAGAAAACTCCGGAATGGAAATAGAAGGCAGTAGAACCATTCAGGATTCTACCTCAACACCAGCAACAGTGAAAGACTTTGAAGAAAACGAAGTGCGTTCAGAGAAAATAGAAGGATCCATCACTAGTGAAGCTGTGTCAGAAGGAAGAGAGGAGAATAGGATTTCTTCTGTCCCTGATATGAGTAAATTTGCCACTGGAATTACACCTTTTGAATATGACAATCTTTCTGAGGCAACTGGAACTTATCTCAAACTCAGGAGTTTACTGAAGAATTCTCCAAGAAACAAAATGAAAAAGAAATAACTATGAATATCAAAGCAGTACTGAACCATTCAGATCCAAGGCTTCCACGTCATATGACCATGTACTATATTGGAGTTTGTTTTTCTTTTAAGACCTCATTTCAACAGTATGTGGCAGAGCTGATATTTTACTGAAACAGTCAAAACATGTGGATGTCAATGCTATTTTAATATGTAGGGTTGATAATGAGTGAAAACATGTCTGGTGTTACAGAGAGAAGATTTTCTTGTGTGTTCTTTTTCAAAGAAGTACTGTTGAAATCTGCCCTTCAGGCGTAGTCTCAGAATTTTTCCGATGTGGACTTGTGTACAGTAGGTTTTTAGTCATTCTTAAACATCAGATGTTTTTTGTTTATATAACTGAATACATGTTTGTTTTTTGATAATACCAATGTAATTTTATAAAATATACTGCCAGGGATTTTAATGTACAGTATTTTAAATTCTAATTACAGATCATTGAAAATGTCAGGGATACCAGGGCTGTTTTCAGGTATTTTATGAATATCCACATATGCTTTAGTTTTTTAAAGCTGCTTCTACCTTTGTAATGCCATTCTTTGCAAGAAGTATACAGCCTTGGAATATGGAAATATGATGAACAATTCTATGAAGAGCTGTTCTGGTATTTTGTGACAGCATTAAATGGCATAGAAATTTGCAGCCAATATATTTTGTGATCTTGGCCAGTTTTATTCATCATGGACTGACAGCAGGCTGGCTTCTGTGTCTCTGAGCTGCTGAAAGGTTCAGTACCTCTAGGTACAACGTTTGGAGCTTTATTTTAATGTCGAGTGACATCCCTGTTACTTGTACACTGCACACTAATGTTTTAGCTGTTCAGTTCACGATTCCAGGAAATGAGTTCCGCATTGTGCTATGTTTCAAACTATGCACAAAAGGAAATACTGGAGATACTAGAGATGCTCATCTGCTACTAAGAAGCAGCTGAAACCTCTTTAACTAGGTCAGCTTGGTCTTGTGTTGGGAGCAAATAAAACTAGCTAACTTAGTATGACTTGACACTTGACTGCAACTTATAGTAGAGTACTTGAAGTTCAGTGATTGGAGGGAGTTAGGAAGATGGTTCTGTTTCTGTTTTTCTAACTTTTTCAGACTCCAGAAGTTGGTTCCTCCTCTCTTTTACAGGAGAAGAGGGTGAGTAGCTGGTAAGTGACTAAGAATTTTGTACTGCTAAGGCTGAAAATCATATAGCAACATAGTAAAGTTTACAAGTTATTTTTTTTAAAATGCTTAATTTTATTCAATGGCTTACTCAAGTAGCTAGAACTCATTAAGGATGTCAAGACCAGTGATGTGCCATACCTGCAGCAGTAGGTTCTGGACCCGAGTGTGATCCAAAGCAAACATATCTGCAGTAAGTGTTTGAAGTTCATGCAGCTTCTAGGAGGCTGAATTAGACACTGCCCATCAGGGATTCTCTGTACCAGAGGAAGATTACTTCTCACAGGATAGGGTCTTCTGATTTGGTCATTGTTCAGTGACTGCGAGTAAGGCAGGAAAAGGGACCCAGAGGGCTGGGGTGCAGGAGGTTCAGTCTTTCCAATTGTCAAACAACATGTTTGAAGTTCTTTTGTGCTTATTTGAATGAGAGTGGTGGCTGCGGGGTAGACAAGTAAACTGACCGTGGCACTGAGGTACAAGAAGCAAAAGTGGATGTCAAGGTAGTAGGAAAAAAATCAGAGGCATTTACATTGTGTATTCTACAGCGGTGTGTGTCTCCAGATGGCAGTATGGCCTGCTTAATGCCAGGGTTTGAGTATAATTATCAAATCTAAAGAGAAAGAGTATAACTGTATAAATAAAAGTATAAAATTAATTAGAAATTTAGGAAAAATTAGCATGAAAGCTAGACATATAAGTATGGAAGAGTTTCTCAATATTTAAGAAAGAAAAAGATTTAACAAAATTGACAATGAAAAATAAATAATAGATGGCAGATAAATTGAACAGAGGTTTTGCATCAGACTTCACCATAGACTGATATGCTTCCAGGTCCTAATGGTAAATGGGATAGTTGATTTTTTTTTTATTGGTTTTGATCTTCAAACATCTTAGAGTTGAAGAAACTCCTATTAGATTGGAAGGTGGCAAATGTAACTTGTGTATTCAAAATGGGAGTCAGAAAGCCTGCAACTAAAGACCAGTTAGTTTTAACATTTGTCATTTGTTTTTTGATGTTATGTTAAGGAAGTGTATAGTAGAGCACTTGAATAGGTTGAAGGTAATAGGGCAGAGTCAACATGGTTTTTGTTAAAGGGAAATCTTGTTTAACCATCCGTTGGAGTCCTTTTTGAGGTAACGTGCTGTGGATAAAGGGGAACCAGCAGATGTATTGTACTTGGATTTCCAGAAGGTACCACAGTAAAGGTTTTGCAGAAGATAAAAGCTCATGATGCATGGGGTAGCTTATTGGTATAGATAGAAAACTGGCTGGCTAGCAGATAGCAGGAGACATGAGTTTTTATGATTGGCAGTGTGTTACAAATGGTGTGCTGTAGGGATCTGTGCTGAGGCCTCAGTTATGAATAATTTATATCAATAGTTTCAATAAGACGACGAAAGACATGGTTGCCAAACTTTCCAAAATGACAAAAATAAGCAAGTTGTGAAAAGGATATAAGGCTACAAAAAAAAGGGCAAAGATCTGACAAGTGATATATAATGTGAAATTGTTTCTATCAAAATGGACGATGAAAAAACATCATCTAAATGGTAAAAGATTATAGAGCTCGGATACAGATGGATGTTGATGTCCTTGTGCTAAAGGCCAATATGCTAATGAAGCTAAGTAATTAAGAAAGTCAACAGAATATCATAATTTTTTTGCGAGAGGAATTAATGCAAAAGTAGGGAGGTCTTGCTTCCCTTGTACTGGGAACTGGTGAGACCACATTTAGAGTAATGTGTACAGTATTTTATAAGGAAAGATATTAGTGTCTTCGAAGCAGCTCAGAGAAGGTTAACCAAACTAAAATGGTTACTAGCATGGAATAAGTTTGTTGCTTTGTGTAGAAATGTTGGACAGGCTCACCTTGTGTCAGATGGAGTTTAGACTAAGAAGTGACTGAATTAAAACACATTTAAGACACATGACCATTTTTCTCATGATTGTAAGTCTTTGGAACTTTTCTTCAAAAGACAGTGAAAGCAGTGTTTCAGAATATTTTTAAAGCCAGAGATGAACAGATTCTTGGTTAGCAAGGGAATGAAATGTTACCAGGTATAAGTAGAATTGCAGATTTGAGGTTTAATCTGATGAGCTATAATCTTTATTAACTGGCAAAGAATGCACAAGGGACTAAATGGCCGACTCCTGTTCTGTTGTATCTTTTGCATTGCTTGATTAATACTCACAATCTACTGGTGAAAGGCCATAGAACTAAAATGTTAACTTCACATTTCTCTCTCTACATCAGTGATGAAATATCCAATTTAGGCAACTTTCTCCTGTTGAGTATTTCTACCTTTTCACCTATCACGCATGACCACTTGAATGAGGTATTATCATTTGGAACTATGCTGCATATTCATTTTAGTTTCTTCAAGAGAAGGTAAGGAAATTGGAAAAAATGATTTAAATATTTTTCTCAAGCTTGCTCCTATATGACACTAAAATGATTTAAGTCACTGTTAATCCAGAGGATTTGACCAACAATCGAGAACTTGGGAGTTCAAATCCCACAAATGTTAGTTTGAGAGTTGAATTCTGTTTCAGAAAACTCTTAAGTAAAAATCTGGGGTCATTAGTGGTGCTGTTTAGATTCTTTAAAGTACTTGAGGAAAATTTAATTATTTCTTCAGACCCATATGAACATAGAGCATAGAAAATTACAGCGCAGTACAGGCCCTTCGGCCCTCGATGTTGCGCCGACCTGTGAAACCAATCTGAAGCCCATCTAACCTACACTATTTTCTTATCATCCATATGTTTATCCAATGACCATTTAAATGCCCTGAAAGTTGGCGAGTCTACTACTGTTGCAGGCAGGGCATTCCACGCCTTTACTACTGAGTAAAGAACCTACCTCTGATATCTGTCCTATATCTGTCACCCCTCAATTTAAAGCTATGTCCCCTCGTGCTAGCTGTCACCATTCGTGGAAAAAGGTTCTCACTGTCCACCCTATCTAATCCTCTGATCATCTTGTATGTCTCTATTAAGTCACCTCTTAACCTTCTCTCTAACGAAAACCGCCTCAAGTCCCGCAGCCTTTCCTCACAAGACCTTCCCTCCATACCAGGCAACATCCTGGTAAATCTCCTCTGCACCCTTTCCAATGCTTCCACATCCTTCCTATAATGCGGCGACCAGAACTGCACACAATACTCCAAATGCGGCCGCACCAGAGTTTTGTACAGCTGCAACATGACCTCACGGCTCCGAAACTCAATCCCTCTATCAATAAAACCTAACACACCGTACGCCTTCCTAACAACCCTATCAACCTGGGTGGCAACTTTCAGGGATCTGTGCACACGTACACCGAGATCTCTGTGCTCATCCACACTACCAAGAATCTTACCATTAACCCTGTACTCTATTCCGGTTACTCCTTCCAAAGTGAATCACCTCACACTTTTCCGCATTAAACTCCATTTTCCACCTCTCAGCCCAGCTCTGCAGCTTATCTATGTCCCTTTTAACCCGCAACATCCTTCTGCACTATCCACAACTCCACCGACTTTAGTGTCATCTGCAAATTTACTAACCTCCTTCTACGCCCTCATCCAGATCATTTATAAAAATGACAAACAGCAGTGGCCCCAAAACAGATCCTTGTGGTACACCACTAGTAACTGAACTCCAGGATGAACATTTCCCATCAACCACCACCCTCTGTCTTCTTGCAACTAGCCAATTTCTGATCCAAACCGCTAAATCACCCTCAATCCCATGCCTCCGTATTTTCTGCAATAGCTTACCATGGGGAACCTTATCAAATGCTTTACTGAAATCCATATACACCACAACAACCGCTTTACCCTCATCCACCTGTTTGGTCACCTTTTCAAAGAACTCAGTAAGGTTTGTGAGGCACGATCTACCCTTCACAAATCCGTGTTGACTATCCCAAATCAAATTATTCCTTTCTAGATGATTATAAATCCTCTCTCTTATAATCCTTCCCAACACTTTACCCACAACCGAAGTAAGGCTCACTGGTCTATAATTACCAGGGTTGTCTCTACTCCCCTTCTTGAACGAGGGGACAACATTTGCTATCTTCCAGTCTTCTGGAACTATTCCTGTAGACAATGACGACATAAAGATCAAAGCCAAAGGCTGTGCAATCTCCTCCCTAGCTTCCCAGAGAATCCTAGGATGAAATCCCATCCTGCTCAGGGGACTTATCTATTTTCACACTTTCCAGAATTGCTAACACCACCTCCTTATGAACCTCAATCCTGTCTAGTCTAATAGCCTGTACCTCAGCATTCTCCTCGATAACATGGTCTCTTTCATGTGTGAATACTGACAAAAAAATATTCATTTATCGCCTCCTATCTCTTTGGACTCCACGCACAACTTCCCACTACTGTCCTTGACTGGCCCTAATCTTACTCTCGTCATTCTTTTATTCCTGACATACCTGTAGAAAGCTTTAGAGTTTTCCTTGATCCTACTTGCCAAAGACTTCTCCTGTCCCCTCCAGGCTCTTCTTAGCTCTCTCTTTAGGTCCTTCCTGGCTAACTTGTAACTCTCAAGCGCCCTAATTGAGCCTTTACGCTTCATCTTTACATAAGCCTCCTTCTTCCTCTTGACAAGAGATTCAACTTCTTTAGTAAACCACGGTTCCCTCGCTCGACCGCTTCCTTCCTCCTTGCCTGACAGGTACATATTTATCAAGGACACGCAGTAGCTGTTCCTTGAACAAGCTCCACGTTTCAATTGTGCCCAGCCCTTGCAGTTTCCTTCCCCATCCTATGCATCCTAAGTCTTGCCTCATCACCTCATAATTGCCTTTCCCCCTGCACTATATACCTATTCCTTTCCATCGCTAAAGTAAAAGTAACCGAATTGTGGTCACTATCACCGAAGTGCTCACCTACCTCCAATTCTAACACCTGGCCTGGTTCATTACCCAGTACCAAATTCAGTGTTGCCTCGCCTCTTGTTGGCCTATCTACATACTGTGTCAGGAAACCCTCCTACACACATTGGACAAAAACTGACCCATCTACAGTACTTGAACTATAGCATTTCCAGTCAATATTTGGAAAGTTAAAGTCCCCCATAACAACTACCCTGTTACTTTCACTCCTATCCAGAATCATCTTTGCAATCCTTTATTCTACATCTCTGGAACTTTTCGGAGTCCTGTAGAAAACTCCCAACAGGGTGACCTCTCCTCCTTTCCTGTTTCTAACCTCAGCCCATACTACCTCAGTAGACGAGTCCTCAGCAAACGTCCTTTCTGCCCCCGTAATACTGTCCTTGACTAACAATGCCACACCTTCCCTGATCTTACTGAAACATCTACACCCTGGAACCTGCAACAACCATTCCTGTCCCTGCTCTATCCATGTCTCCGAAATGGCCACAACATCAAAGTCCCAGGTACCAACCTATGCTGCAAGTTCACCCACCTTATTCCGGATGCACCTGGCGTTGAAGTAGACACACTTCAAACCACCTTCCTGCCTGCCAGTACACTCCTGCGACCTTGAAACTTTATTCATGACCTCACCACTCTCAACCTCCTGTTCACTGGAGCTACAATTCAGGTTCCCACCGCCCCCCTGCTGAATTAGTTTAAACCCTCCCAAATAGCATTAGCAAATTTCCCCCCCAGGATATTGGTACCCCTCTGGTTCAGGTGTTGACCATCCCATTTGTAGAGGTCCCACCTACCCCAGAAAGAGCTCCAATTATCCAGGTATCTGAATCCCTCCCTCCTGCACCATCTGTGTAGCCACGTGTTCAACTGCTCCCTCTCCCTATTCCTCACCTCGCTAGCACGTGGCACGGTTAAAAGACCAGAGATGATAACTCTGCTTGTTTTAGCGCTCAGCTTCCACCCTAACTCCTTGAATTTCTGCCTTACATCCCCATCCCTTTTCCTACCTATGTCATTGGTGCCTATGTGGACCACGACTTGGGGCTGCTCCCCCTCCCCTTTAAGGATCCCGAAAACACGATCCGAGACATCACGGACCCTGGCACCTGGGAGGCAACACACCAACTGCGAGTCTCTCTAGTTCCATAATTGGTTCTTGCTGCCTTCTTGTGTAACCCAGCAAGCCACACTACATAAGGACAGCTGGGAAGAAACAATACATACCAGTGTTCCCAGTCTTGTCCATACACTGTATATGGTGGGGGAGGAGAGAGAAGACTGTAAAGTTCAACAAAAAAAATCTTGCCACTAACTATGTTTTTTAAGCTCTTTTTTTTAAATAAAGGGCTATTTCACAGGAACTGATTACAATCTGACATGATTTTGTAATGTGTTTTAAAAGTATTATTATGACCCACCTATTTTTAATTTATAAAGCCGTTGAAAGCCGGCATTCTGGAATGGTACATTCCTTATTTTCTGGGAATATTTTTATTTGCATATAATTTGAAGTGTCCTCTTTATTGGATTACATATATGTAATACGTTTCTACATTCTTTCTATTAAACCTTTACATTGATGTTGAGGACTTTGTATGCAATTAATGTATAAAGATTGTAATTATCCTACAATACTTCAGTGAACTCTGTCCATTTTTTAAAAGTTTTATTTACTTTGTTCATGGACATGCTCTCTGATGAGCGATAAAAATGTTCACCATTAACAGCAATAACTGAGCAGCTTTTAAATCCATCTCCACATCACATGATGAAAAGCAGCCATTTAAAAGTAGATAATAAAAATTATTTCTTACATCAGTTCTTAGTTCAGAAAACATCTTGGTCATATCTGCACAAAAGCTATATATCTGTGGAAGTACATGCTGTTACTATCATGGGACACCTTATGGTCCAGGGAGAATGTTTTGATGTACAAAGTACTACCAAGCTACAAATAAGGCTTTGACATGTAGTTGATATCAAATCTTATTTGCAGAATGCCAAAGGAAAGGCACCATCATCAACAAGGGCACAACAGAGGAAACCAGAAAGTGTCAGTCTGTTTCACTGCTTACCATCGACTACAAAGTTTTATCCAAGGACCTCTCCAATCAGGTCAAGTCTGCTCTGGATCAGACCTGCACTTTGCCCAGCAGAAATCTGGTACCTTTGTGCTTCTTAAATTTAGTTTTCCATGTGCTTGCTGGGAAGGGGCGTCAACTTTAGCAGATTAGCTAAGAGCAGGCCTTTGACAACACATCATTGTATTTTCAGTGTAGTATTGGAAAGGAATCTGCATTTCGATTCCAACTGTTGTACACGCTGCAAGAAAGCAGTTTCAATCTATGGGCAGGAATTGGAAACCTTTTCAATTAAATCTGTGTTGGGCAGGCAGGTGGTGATGGCTTAGTGGCATTATCATTAGACTAATAATCTGGAGACCCAGGTAATGACCTTGGTTTGTATCCCATCATGGAAAATGGTGGAATTTGAGTTAAATAAAAATCTGGAATTAAAAGTCCAGTGGTGACCATGAAACCATTATTGATTTGATGTGAAAAGCCCATCTGGTTGATTTAATGTCCTCCTCGGGACAGAAGCTGCCATACTTGCCTGGACTGGCCTACATCTGACTCCAGACCACAGCAATATGGTTGACTGTCTAATTGCCCATTCCTAACAGATTTATGTTAGCCTAGGTGTGATGCCCACATCCTGTGAATGAATAATAAATGTATACTTTGGGTATACTGTCCTCTTTCTCCCTGCCTGTTGTTTTGTCTTGAACTTTTTTTGCCCAGTCCATCAGAAAAAAATGTAACTGAAGAGGCTGAAGGGAGCTTTGTTCAAGCTGTTCCCTGCAAGCATTATAAAGTCTATAAATCTATAACAAGTCTAAACTGGCCTTGGCTCAAAAAGAATTACACCAAGAGTGAAGTCATGTCCTTTAGGAACTGAGTTAGCAAATGTCCCTTTCATTTTCAGGTCAGAGTACCTAAAAGTGCTGAGGTGTGGCTTGGAGGGGCCGGGATGTGCACTTAACACGGGAAGGAGTATGTTATTATGGCCACTGTGGAATTGACACACGCCCTGTCCATAGTGCATATGAATCTGGTAGTCAGGTGTATGGCGCTCTCCATTATTCTACGTAGTGCAGGTCTAGCCCTTGCATCACTTGAACTCTCAAACAAGTACCAAGACAATGCTTGGCTGGTAATAAAGGCTCTCTCTTTCACGTTTATTGCTCATATTATCTAAGAAAGGATGCAGATGTATTAGAGGTAGTTCAGAGAAGGTTTACTAGACTAATACTTTAAATAGATGCCTGTTTCTGAGGAAAGTTTGGATAGACTAGACTTATGGAGCTATTGGAGTTTAGAAGAGTAAATGACTTTGAAAGAAGGGTCTAGGCCCGAAACGTCAGCCTTCCTGCTCCTCCGATGCTGCTTGGCCTGCTGTGTTCATCCAGCTCTACACCTTGTTATCTCAGTAGGAACTGCAGATGCTGGAGAATCTATCTCAAATATAAATGTTTGTTTACGTAACAGGCTATACATAGTGTGAGACACCTTGTACTGTGAAAACAATGATCTTGCACTTTAATATTAAATTTGAATGATTAATGCAAGTACTTATACAATTTTTATGAATAAAGTATACTTTTAAAAAAGTGTTTTTGGATGAAGATACCCTGAGGAATGAAGAATGCTGCATTAATGACAAAAAACTGCCTGCCCTTGGAATACATTGCACCCCATTTAGCAATATCACGCTAAGTCCACCATCCTCTCAATTAAATCATGCATGAATCATTAATAATCAGTTTAAATAATTGAGGTCCACAGGCAGCCAAACCATATGTTCTGTCTTTCATACATAAATTTGATTTTCAACTTTGTGTAAATGATTAACTGTCAAACAAAATATTTTGAGAATTGGGTAGTATTATAAATTTTGTGATTAGTAGTTCTGCCACTTACAAAACGAAAATCAGAAAACACAATAGTGAGATGATTAAAGCTGTCAAAAAATTGTAGATAAGTGCCATCTTGGTATACCTGAAAATCTGATCACAGCGTTAAAACTATTCAACAAGCGTGGCTGGTGAATGCGTGGGTCTGGGCTGCTTTTGTTTGTACTGGGTTTGATAGTTGCACGTAAATAGTGGAGATTTGGGTCAATTATTGTTATACTATGGCGAGGACCATCCAAGGCTATGCATGGTAATGTTAAATTGTCACGGTAGTGAATTATCGTTTACACGGTCATAATCATTTAAATCATTAATAATTTGTAACATAATCAGTGTTCTCCATCTAAGTATAAAACGTATACACTAGCTTATAAAATATTCATTGATCAGAACTTCTCTCCTGGGTTTCTGTTTCCCATTTTCCAATATTGTCGCAGGATTGTTGTTACTTTGATGCATGAGGAAATTATAATAATATTTGATTTTACGCACAGTAAAGTCAAATATTTGTGTTTCTTTCTAAACGTCAATAAAAAGTAAGATTAAATCTATGTTGTGATGTGTATAATAGGTAAAAATGAGAGTTAAGCTATTTGAAATTGTGGTATATTTACAGTTATCAATTACAGCTCCTACGCAGAAATAAAAAGCTCGAATTGCAATGTGTTTTGCATTCCACCATGACTGACCAGGTTGACCACTCTAGCCAGAGTCTGTTTTGGCCTCAACCACTGACTTATTACTGTCAGCGACAGTAGTGATGTTTGCTATATTCAGATGGAGATCAGAAAGCGAGAGTGGAAATGGCTGGAATAAAAACAAAACACTGGGGATGATCATAATCTGAAACAATCACCGAGAACGCTCTGGTACCAGATTCGAAATGTTAACTGTCCCGCCGCAGGTGCTGCAGTCATGATGAGTTTCTCCACCAAACGCTACGTTTGTTTCAGAATGGAATTCCAACGGCCAATAACACACTTTCTGTGAATCTAGTTTCCCAAACTTTGTTGTCGGTGTGCCCAATTTTTAAAAGAGATTTGCAGTGCCCGTCTATATCACAATTAAAGAATCAGAGAAGTAGAGTAGCAATTTCTTCGAGTACTATCAGCATAAAGGGCGATTGCAACACGAGATTTCAAACGGCTTGATTAGATGTACTTCTTCGATTAACTTTAGAATGACTGTCAAAAATCTGTGGCTCTATTATGCAGCGAGCCCACGCTTGGGTCTACTTTTGGATACCTATGCCTCACTGAGACCAAGCGACCACTGCATGTTTGGGTACTCCTTCGCCTACTTGACTAAATAATGCTTCATCTTTAAACAAAGAACTGCAGGTGCTGGAGTTCTGAAATAAAAACAAATTGCTGATTTAAAAACTCCAAGTCTGGCAGCATCTGTGGGGAGAAAGCAGACTCTACATCTCGAGTCCAGTTTCATGAACGATCTGTTTTCTTTTGTTAACACCTGTACTTTATCTGGTTCCCATGTCCGGAACTCGATTCACTTAGTGCTTACACCCTCTTCTGGTGTTACTTGCTGTTCCAATGTCATATTCCCATTTCCCTTTACCCACATTGCTATTTTCCTCTTTCTGGTCTGCTTCTGTCCCCAGTTCTGAGCTTCTGTCGCGTACAAAGCTATACCCAAACTCTCCTTTCCCGATGCGCAATTGTCCACTTACACACTGCCCACATAACCTCCAGCTACTGCCACACCTTATCCTATTGCGAGAGGTTAGAGCCCACAATCCCTCTACAGAAGCAGAAAATAGGAGCAGGATTCAGCCATTTGCGCCCCCCATCCCCCAGCCCTATACCCTTTGATCCCTTTATCCCTAAGAACTACATCTATCTCTTCCTTGAAAACATTCAATGTTTTGGCCTCAACCACTTTCTGTGACAGAATTCCACAGGCTCACCACTCTCTGGATAAAGAAATTTTTCGTCCTCTTGGTACTAAATGGCCTACCCCTGGTTCTGGGGTCCTCAGTCAATGGGCACATCCTGCCTCTACTTGCCTGTCTTGTCCTTTTCAGAATTTTATAGATTTCTATGAGATCCCCTTTATTTATCTAAACTCCAATGAACATATCCATTGACAACAAAATTTATCCAGCACACAGAATCCTTGTGCCCATGCTCCCATACCCAGAGGTGATTGTTGTTCAGTGCTAACATTCAACTTACTTAGTGCACACTCCCTTTACTGTATCTAACTGTTGAAATCCAATGCCCACATAGTGTCCATAATCCCTTTATCTAGGATCAACCTATTCTCCAGTGTCCATACCTTTTATCCAGTGTCCACACTTTTCTCACCCAGTCTCCATAGTTTCTCTACCCGGAGTTCCTTTATCTAGTGCCCGTGTTGTCTTCACTCACTACCCTATACTTCATTTATCCAGTGTTTACATAGAAATTTCCCTTTCTAACACTACTTATCTAGTGCTCACATTCCCTGGCTGTCCATCCAATGCTGACACTCCTGCCCTGAGTGTTGCAGTATTAGTCTGTGCTGACAATGCTGATATCCAGTGTTGGTACTTCGGTATCTAAAGGTGATGCTCCCTGTACTGTGTTCACAGTTCCGTTACATAATGTTGCTGGTCCTTGTACCTAATGGTAATACTCCCTGTACTCTGTGTCCACAGTCCCCTTAACCCATTGCTGATGATGCCTGACATTCTTTGCAGCCAGTGCACACTCCTTATATCCAGCACTGACACTCTCTAGACCCAGTTGTGATAGTCACTACACCCAGCACTGGCACTCTCTGTATCCAGCACTTGACAGTTCATGCATCTAGCATAGGCATTCCCTAAACCAAGCAATGGCAATCCCTTTACCAAGTGCTGACACTCATTGGACCAAACCCTGTCAAATCCTATATATCCGATGCTGAGACTCGCTGGACCCAGTGCTGATCCTCCCTAGATCAGTGCTAAACTCCCTATAGCCAGTGATGCCATTCCCTGGACCCAGTCTTGACACTCCCTGTATCCAATGCCCACACTCGTCCTATCCAATGCTAGCAGTGACTGGGCCTAGCAATGACTATCCCTTGATCCAGGACAGGCATTCTCTGGACACAGCTGGAAATCCCTGCATCCAGTGCTTAAAAATTGAAGGACTCAAAGCCAATACTCCCTATATCTAGTGTAATGTTCCCTGTACCCAGCATTGACACTGTATTTGATGCTGACCGTCATTGGACCCAGCATGGATACTCCTTGGCCCTAACTCTGGCAATCCCTGTATCAGGTGCTGACGCTTGCTGGACCCAAGGCTGACATTCCCCATATCCAGTGCTGACAGTCCTTTAATTAGTTCTAACACTCTCTGCCAATACTTTGTATATCCAGTGTTGATTTTTCTACCCAGTGCTAATATCTCCTATTCCCAGAGGTAGCACTACACCGAATGCTGACTGGCCCTATATTCAGTGCTGACTATTTCAAGAGTGCTGAATCTCTCTACATCTAGTGCTGACATTCACACTAGCCAGAGGTGACAATATATTCATATGTTACTTTCCCTATATCCAGTGGTGACTCTCCCTTTAAGGGTAAAGTCTCGACAGCCTTACCAGATTATACGGCTACTCACTCATCTGAGAGGGACAATTGGTGGTGGTTTCATCTGAGGATTACCATATCCCAGGCATAGCTGAGAAGCACAGTCTTTTACAGTAACCTTAGCTGATGCAGGAACTGAAATCACATTGCTCGCATAACTCTGCATTGCAAACCAGCCATCCAGCCACTGAATTAACCAACCCTGACTCTCCCTATACCCAGTGGTGACATTATATCTAGCGTTGACTCTCTCTATAGCCTGTGGTGACATTATATTCTGTTCAGACTCTCTATATTCTACGGTGATACTATATCCAGTGCTGACACTATATCCAATGTGGTCTCTCTGTATACAGTGAACAGTATACCCAGTACTGATGCTCTCTACATTGAGTGGTGACACGATACCCAGTGCTGACTCTCTCTACCGAGGATTGATACTATACCCAGTGTTAATTCTATCTACACCCAGAGTTGACACTGTATCCAGCACTGACATCATCCCCAGCACTTACTCTCTATGCCTGAGGTGACAGTATATTCCAGTGCAGACTCCCTACGTCCTGTGGGTCACTACACCCAGTGCTCGCTCTGTACATCCTGTGGTAACAGTATACCCGGTGGTGACACACTCTATCCTGTGGTGACAGTATATTCAGTGCTGACACACTTACCCAGTGCTGACTCTCTCTATGTCCAATGTTGACTCTCTATACCCAGTGATGAGTGTTGACTCTCTCTGAGGTTGTTGACTTGTTTGCCAAGCTGGCTTGTTTTTGTTCAGACATTTCGTCACCATGCTAGTACACATGATCAGTGAGGCCTCCGAGGAAGCGATGTTGTTCTACTCCACTTGGAATTTAGGCTGTATGGTCCGTTATGGCGAGTAGTGTCATTTCCGGTTTTGATCTGTATGGGTTTGTATATGGGGTCCAATTCTATGTGTTTGTTGATTGCATCATGGGTTGAGAACCATGCCACTAGGAATTCCCATGCATCAAGAACATATCAGAACTGACAACGAGACTCCTCCGATCACTAGGAATCACAGTAGCACACCAGCCCACAGCTACTCTGCAACAAACACTCACAAGACCCTGCTCCCACAACATGCAGAATCAATGGAGTTTACAAAATACCATACAATGACTGCCACAAGCATTACATCAGGCAGACAGGAAGGAAATTAGCTATCAGAATACATGAACATCAAGCAGCAGCAAAATGACATGATCAACTTTCCTTCATATCAGTACACTCGTACAATGAAGGCCATCAGTTTAACTGGGACAACATTACCATAGTAGCCCAAGTCAAACATAGACACGCACGGGAATTCCTAGAGGCATGGTTCTCGACCCATAATGCTATCAACAAACATACAGAATTGGACCCCATATACCAACCCATACAGATCAAAACTGGAAAATGACAGCACTTGCCGTAACGGACCGGGCAGTATAAATTCCAACCGGAGTAGAACAACATCGCTTCCTCAGAGGCCTCACTGATCATGTTTCCTAGCATGGTGACGAAACATCTGAACAAAAACAAGCCAGCTTGGTGAGCAAGTCAACAACCTTACCCACGTACCGAGCTACAAACCTTTACTAAAACCTTAAAACACCCATAGGTGCAACATAATAAAAATCGCCTGACAATGGGAAACCTTCACCAACCAACTGAGCACTACCCGTGAACAACTTCACTTTCTCCACGAATGCCTCAGGAACCAGATACTACCCCGCAGTGTGAAGTACAAACCTCCAATCACCAACCCACAGGCATATAAAAAAGCTGAACAGAATGGACGCAGAATGCTATGATTGATGATTAATGATGCCCATAACCGACTCTACAGGTACAAACGGGAAATTTTGCACCAAAAATCACAGTACCTAAACACTACAGACCAACAATGGACTACAACCCTGGAAAAAGACATCACCATCAAACAACACAGGACCAAAACAAAGAAGAGACACAAACGACAGCAGAAATTTAACAATCTGATCCACCATAAAGACAAGGACAACCAACAAACTGGACACATGGATAAGAAACCTATCCAGCAGATGCCTCACAGAAACTGAGAAAGCTTCTTATTACATGGACTGATCTATAACCAGAAAGATGTGAACAGAACAGACTTCATGGCCGCCCTGGAAACTACTTTAAAAGACAACAGACTCATGAACAAAACACAACAAGCCATCCAACAAACTATAATCCCCACGCTGAGCCAAAGGAAGAAATGGGACACCCTGAACACATCAAAGAGGAAAGCACTAGAAAAAGTCAAGAAAGACAAGAACGTTATCATCCTACTAGTGGACAAAGAGCACATGACCATCATTATGAGCAAACTGGACTATATTGAGAACACACAGGCACTGCTTGCAAATACAAACACTTACCAACAGGTGGCGATAGACCCAACACCACAGCAAGGTTGTATCAGAGATAAAAGGTACTGCAGATGCTGGAAGATCCGAGATAACAAGCATGGGGCTGGATGAACACAGCAGGTCAAGCAGCATCATAGGAGCAGGAAAACTTGATGTTTCGGGTCTAAACCCTTCATCAGAAAAATGCCACTCTCACCCAGTGTTGACTCTCTGTATATCCAGTGCTGACACTCTTATCCAGTGATAACACTCTCTATATCCAGTGCTGATTCTCTCGCTATCCAGTGTTGACACTTACCCATTTCTTTTTCTGATGAAGGGTTTAGGCCCGAAACGTCAAGTTTTCCTGCTCCTATGATGCTGCTTGACCTGCTGTGTTCATCCAGCCCCATGCTTGTTACCACAGCAAGGTAATAGGATCACCAAGACACTGAAGAGACAAAAGGATGCAGGGCAGATAACCAAGACGGACTACATAAGAATGAAATCAGAAAGCATGAACACCACGCACCCCGTGCCCCCGCCCCTCCCCGCCCCACCCCACTATCAGGCACACCTTCACACAAACTGCCAAGGACCTACAACAGAGATTGAAACACCTAGTCAACAAATCACCCCATTCCATCCACACAACCTAAGAATTACTCAATACCCTCAAGAACATAAAAATCAGCGATGACAAGATTATGGTATCTTTTGGTGTCACAGCATTATTCAGATCAACTGACATCCCGCTAGCCAAAGAAACACTGGCCACATTACTAGATGAAGCAGGAACGCAGACCAACAGCTCCATCAGCAACGACAACACATTCAAGCTACTAGACTTGTGCTTCACTGCACACTTCATCTTTATTGGTCAAGTATACAAACAGATCAATGGCACACCCATAGAGTCACCCATCTCAGGACTCATTGCAGACGTAGTCATGCAAAGACTAGAACACACTATCCTCCCCCCTCATTCAACCTAAACTGTAGATCCGGTACGTGGATGACACATTTGTCATCATCAAACGCACTAAACTACCTCATCCACGATGTATTCGCAGGGATTAAATTCACAAGAGAAGAAGAAAACACCAATCAGCTTCCATTTCTGGATATCAGATTTGATCATATGACCAACAGGAAGTTCCAAACCTCGGTATACAGGAAAGCAACCCACACTGGCCAAAACCTCAAAATCCACAGCAACCACCCCAATGTCCACAAACAAAGCTGTGTTAGGACACTATTTAAACAGGCCACTATTCACTGCAACACACCAGAACTACACAGGAAAGAGGAAGAACAACTATACAAGATCTTCGTGATGAATGGATAACCCTGCCGCAACTTCATCCATAGGTGCCTAATAAATAGACAACAAGAGGACACAGTACGCCCTAACACACTGGCAACACTGCCCTACATCAAGAACATATGAGAACTGACAACGAGACTCCTCCAACCACTAGGAATCATGGTGACCCACAAACCCACAGCCACTCTACAACAAACACTCGCAAGGATTAAAGACCCCATTCCCACAACAAACAGAATGAATGTGGTTTACAAAATATCATGCAAAAACTGCCACAACTATTACATCGGACAGACAGGAAGGAAACTAGCCATCAGAATACTCGAACATCAGCTAGCAGCAAAACAACACGACCAACTTTCCTTAATATCAGTAAACTCAGACAGTGAGGTTTAATTGGAAGAAGATAACCATAGTAGACAAAGTCAAACACAGACATGCATGGAAATTCCTAGAGGCATGGTTCTCCACCCATAATGTAATCAATACATATAGAATTGGATCCCATATACAAACCCGTACAGATCAAAACCGGAAATGACACAACTCACCGTAATGGACTGGACAGTATAAATTCCAAGCGGAGTAGAACAACATCGCTTCATCGGCGGCCTCATTGATGATGTTACTTAGCATGGTGACGAAACATCTGAACTAAATCAAGCCAGCTCGATGAGCAAGTCGACAACCTCACCCACAACCCATGCTCTAAATCTTTGCTAAAACCTCAAACTCATACCCAGTGCTGACTTTCTCTAAACCCAGTGCTGATTCTCCCCGTACCCATTGTTGACACTTACCCAGCGCTGACATTCTCTATGTCCAGTGCCGACTGTTGACTCCCTCTATATCTATAGATGACACTCTCTGTACCCAGTGCTGACTCTCTCTTCACCAACTTTTGACTCTCTCTATACTCAGTGCTGACACTCCTGGCTAGTGCTGACAATCTTTATATCCAGTGCTGACACTCTTACCCAGTGCTGATTCTCTCTATACCTAGTGCTGGCACTCTCTATACTCAGTGCTGGCTCTCTTAGCCAGTGCTGACACTCACTATATCCAGTGGTGACACATTTACCCAGTGCTGTCACTCTCTATACCCAGTGCTGACACCCAAACCCAGTGTTGACTCTTTGTATATCCAGTGCTAACAGTATATAACCAGTGCCAGCTCTCACCCAGTGTTGACTCTCTGTATATCCAGTGCTGACACTCTTATCCAGCGCTGACACTCACACAGTGTTGACTCTCACCATATCCATAGCTGACACTCTTACCCAGTGATAACACTCTCTATATCCAGTGCTGATTCTCTCGCTATCCAGTGTTGACACTTACCCAATGTTTACCCACTCACCCAGTGCTGACTCTCTCTACATCCAGTGCTGCCATGCATATCCAGTGCTGACACTCCTACCCAGTGCTGGCACTCTTACCCAATGCTGAAACACTTACCCAGTGCTGATTCTTTCTATATCCTGTGCTGACACTATACTCACTGCTGACTCTCTTTATACCCACCGCTGAGGGTCCTACCTAGAGCTGACATCCTTATATCCAGTGTTGACACTCTTACCCACTATTGACCCTCTCTATATCCAGCGCTGATACTCACTATATCCAGTGCTGATTCTTCCTATACCCAGTGCTGACTCTCCCTATACCCAGTGCTGACACTCTTATCCAGTGCTGACACTCCCTGTAACCAATGCTGACACTCACCCAGTGTTGACTCTCTCTATTTCTAGTACTGACACTCTATAGCCAGTGCTGACAATCTTACCCAGTGTTGACACTCTCTATACCCAGTGCTGACTCTCTATTTCCACTGCTGACAGTCTACAAACAGCGCCAGCACTCACCCAGTGTTGACTCCCTGTATATCCAGTGCTGACACTCTTACCCAGTGATGCCACTCTCTATACCCAGTGCTGACACGCTCTATAACCAGTGCTGACATGCTTACCCAGTGATGACTCTCTGTTTCTAGTGCTGACAGTCTATGCCTAGTGCTGGCACACTCCATACCCAATGCTGCCACTCACTATACCCAATGCTAGCACCTGTACGCAGTGCTGACTCTCTCTGCACAGAGTGCTGACACTTCTACCCAGAGCTGACACTCACCTAGTGTTGACTCTCTCTGTACCCAGTGCTGACAATCTTGCGCACTGCTGAATCACGAGACCTGGTGCTGACTCTGTATACCCAGTGCTGACTTTCTCTGTACCCAGTGCTGACACTCACCTAGTGTTGACTCTCTCTATACCGAGTGTAGACTCTCTCTGTACCCTGTGCTGACACTCCTACCCAGTGCTGAATCTCTCCATTCCCAAGTGCTGACCCTCCGACCCAGTGCTGACTCTCTCTCTATCCAGTGCTGATACACTCACCAAGTGCTAATTCTGCTCTATACATAGTGCTGACACTCTTACCCAGAGCTGACTCTATTTCCAGTGCTGACAGTCTACTCGCAATGCTGCCACCCTTACTCAGTGCTGACTCTCTCTATACCCAGTGCTGACACTCACCCAGTGTTGACTCTCTGTATATCCAGTGCTGACTGTCTCTATACACCATAAGACCATAAGACATAGGAACAGAAATTAGGCCATTTGGCCTGCTCTGCCATTCAATCATGGCTGATAAGTTCCTCAACCCCATTCTCCCTTGATCCCCTTGATAATCAAGAACCTATCTATCTCAGTCTTAAATCTACCCAATGACTTGGCCTCCACAGCCTTCTGTGGGAGTGAATTCCATAGATTCACCACTCTTTGGCTGAAGAAGTTTCTCCTTATCTCTGTTCTAAAAGGTCTTCCCTTTACTCTACTCGGGTCTTTGTCTCTCCTACCAATGGAAGCATCTTCCCAACATCCACTCTGTCCAGACCATTCAGTATTCTGTAAGTTTCAATTAGATCCCCCCCCCACATCCTTCTAAACACCAATGAGTATAGTCCCACAGTCCTCAAACGTTCCTCATATGTTAAGCTTTCCATTCCTGGGACCATTGTCGTGAACCTCCTCTGAACCCACTCCAGGGCCAGTACATCCTTCCTGAGATATGGGGCCCAAAACTGCACACAATACTCCAAATGTGGCCTGACTAGGGCCTTATAAAGCCTCAGTAGTACATCCCTGCTTTTATATTCAAGTCCTCTCAAAATAAATGCTAACATTGCATTTGCTTTCCTGACTACTGACTCAACCTGCAAGTTTACCTTGAAAGAATCCTGGACTAGAACTCCCAAGTCTCTTTGCACTTCAGACTTCTGAATTTTCTCCCCATTTAGAAAATAGTCCATGCGTTTATTCTTCTTACCAAAGTGCATGGTCCTCACACTTCCCCAAGTTGTACTCCATCTGCCACTTCTTTGCCCACTCTCTTAGCCTGTCCAAATCCTTCTGCAGCCTCCCGACCTCCGCAATACTACCTGTCCCTCCAACTATCTTTGTATCATCTGCAAACTTAGCCAGAATGCCCACAGTTCCTTCAGCCAGATCATTAATGTATGAAGTGAAAAGTTGTAGTCCCAACACTGACCCTTGCAGAACACCACTTGTCACTGGTTGCCATCCTGAAAAAGACCCCTTTATCCCCACTCTCGGCTTTCTGCCAGATAGCTAATCTTCTATCCATGCTAGTACCTTGCCTCTAACACCATGGGCCCTTATCTTACTCAGCAGCGTCCTGTGCAACACCTTGTCAAAGGCTTTCTTGGAGTCCAGGTAGATAACATCCATTGGCTCTCCTTGGTCTACCCTGCTTGTTACTTCCTCAAAGAATTCGAGCAGATTTGTCAGGCGTGACCTCCCCTTGATGAAACCATGCTGACTTTGCCCTACTTTACTATACACTTCCAAATATTCAGAAATCTCATCCTTTACAATGGACTCGAAAATCTTACCCACAATTGAGGTCAGGCTAATCAGCCTGTAATTTTCCGTCTTTTGCCTTACGCCTTTTTTAAACAGGGGTGTCACGTTAGCAATTTTCCAGTCCTCTGGGACCCTCCTTGACTCTAGCGATTCCTGAAAGATCAGCACTAATGCTTCCACGATCTCTTTGGCTATCTCCTTTAGAACTCTAGGGTGTAGTCCATCTGGTCCACGTGATTCATCCACCTTCAGGCCAATTAGTTTTACTAGCACCTTTTCCTTGGTGATGGCCACCATACTCAGCTCTGCCCCCTGACTCTCTTGAATTTTTGGGAGATTACTCGTGTTTTCCCTCGTAAAGACTGACACGAAGTAATTATTCAGTTTCTCAGCCTTGTTCCCCACTACTATCTCTCCATCATCATTTTCCAGTGATCCAATGTCTACTTTTGTCTCTATTTTGCCCTTTATATAACTAAAGAAACTCTTACAGTCTTCATTTATATTACTAGCTAGCTTACCCACATATTTAATCTTCTCCCTCCTTATTTTTTTTTTGTTGCCTCTGTTGGTCTTTGTAAGCTTCCCAGTCCTCTGGTTTCCTGCTGCCCTTTGCCACATTATATGCTTTCTCTTTTGCTTTTATGCTATCCCTGACTTTGTTAGTCAGCCATGGTTGCTTCATCCTCCCTGTACCATGCTTCTTTTTCCTAGGGACAAATTTTTGCTGCATCTCTTGAATTACTCCTAGAAACTCCTGTCATTGCTGTTCCACTGTCTTTCCTGCTAGACTCCTCTTCCAGTCAATTCTGCCCAGCTCCTCCCTCATACCTCTGCAGTCGCCTTTATTCAGCTGTAATACCGTTACCTCTGATTCTATCTTCTCCCTCTCAAATTACAGAGTAAATTCTATCATCTTCCGATCACTGCCTCCTAAGGGTTCTTTTACCTTAAGTTCCTTTATCAAGTCTGCCTCATTGCACAACACTAAATCCAGTATTGCCTGTTCCCTTGTGGGCTCCACCATGAGCTGCTCCAAAAAGCCATCTCGTAGACATTCCACAAACTCCTTTTCTTGCAATCCACTACCAACATGATTTTCCTAGTCCACCTGCATATTGAAATCCCCCATGATCACTGTGACTTTGCCTTTCTTACACACCTTTTCTATCTCCTGCTGTATCTTGTGCCCCAGCTCCTGACTACTGTTTGGAGGCCTGTACACAACTCCAACTATAGTTTATTTACCTTTGCGGTTCCTCAATTCTACCCACACAGATTCTACAGCATCTGACCCTACTTCATTTCTTCCTATTGATTTAATTTCATTTCTCATTAGTAAGGCAACCCCACCCCCTTGGCCCACTTGCCTGTCTTTTCGATAGGATGCATATCCTTGGATATTCAGTTCCCAATCCTGATCCCCTTGTAGCATGTCTCCATGATGCCTACCACGTCATATCTGCCAGTTTCAATCTGCACCACAAGCTCATTTACCTTATTCCTTATACTGTGTGCATTCAGATATAACACTTTCAGTCCTGTATTAACCCTCCCTCATCTCATTTTCATTAGTTTTTCCAGTGTTTGATTGCTAGCCCTTTCCAAACACTGTGTCTTATTTGTGTCTGTGCTGGAGACTTTAATAACCTCTCCTGAGTTCTCCTTCCCTGTCATTTCTTTCATATTTTTCCACATAGTTGAATCCACCACTACAGATGTTAACCTGCTGCTTTGTTTCCCACTAGGACAAGTTTCACCATTCCCTTCCCCTCCGCTTTCTAGATAAAGTCCTGTTGACCAGCCTATTTATCCTTTTCGCTAGAACGTTGGTCCCAGCTCAGTTCGGGTGGAGACCACTCCAGCGGTACAGATCCCTCCTGTTCCAATACTGATGCCAGTGCCCCTTGAAAAGGAACCCCTCTTTCCCGCAACACTCTTTTAGCCATAGATAAAAGGTACTGCAGATGCTGGAGAATCCGAGATAACAAGCATGGGGCTGGATGAACACAGCAGGCCAAGCAGCATCATAGGAGCAGGAAAACTTGACGTTTCAGGCCTAAACCCTTCATCAGAAATGGCTTTAATGTAACGGAGGAAGAGGTGGGGTTTAGGGCCAGTGTAGGTATGGAAGAGGGATTGTTCCACATAACCTACGAAGAGGCAGGCATAGCTTGGACCCATGCGGGTACCCATGGCCACACCCTTTGTTTGTAGGAAGTGGGAGGAATTGAAAGAAAAGTTGTTGAGGGTGAGGACGAGTTCGGCTAGGCGGATGAGGGTGTCGGTGGAGGGGGATTGGTCCGTTCTGCGGGACAGGAAGAAGCGGAGGGCCTTTAGGCCATCAGCATGGGGAATACAGGTATATAGGGACTGGACGTCCATAGTAAAAATGAGGTGTTGGGGACCTGGGAATTGGAAGTTCTGGAGGAGGTGGAGGGCATGGGTGGTGTCACGGACGTAGGTAGGGAGCCACTTGTTTACTTCCCTTATTCTCATGTCCCTATGCCAATTAGCACGTGGCTTGGGCAGTAATCTGGAGATTATAACCCTTGAGGACCTGTTCTTTATTTTGGTGACTAGCTCCTGATAATCTCTGAACAGGTCCTCTTTCCTAGTCTTGCCTACGTTGTTTGTTCTGGCGTGGACCACAACAACTGGATCCTCCCCCTACCGCTCCAATATTCTTTCCAGCCGGTCAGAGATATCCCTTACCCTGGCACCGGGCAGGCAACACACCATGCGGGACTCTCGATCCTGCTTACAAAGGATACTATCTATCCCCCTAATTATAGAATCCCCTACAACTACCACCTGTCTTTTTGCTCCCCCCTCTTGAATGGCCTCCCATACCACAGTGGGGTGGTCAGTTGTCTCATCCTCCCTGCAGCCCTTTTCCTCATCCACACAGGGAGCGAGTACCTCATACCTGTTGGACAAGGTCAAGAGCTGAGGCGCCTCTGTTTCTGACTGCAGCATCCCTCGACCTGCCTCACTTATGTTGACTCTCTCTATCCAGTGCCAACACTCTTACCCAATGTTGACTCTCTATTTCCAGTGCTGATTCTTCCAATACCCAGTGCTGACACTCCTACCCAGTCCTGACTCTCTCTATACCCAGTGCTGATTCTCTCTCTATCCAGTGCTGACACTCTTACTAAGTGCTAACTCTTCGCTATACCTCGCACTGACACTCTTAAGCAGAGGTGACTCTATTTCCAGTGCTGACAGTCTATACCCAGTGCTGGCACACTCTATACCTAGTGCAGACTCTCTCTGTACCCAAGTGTGACTCACTCTATACCCAGTGCTGACACTCACCCAGTGTTGACTCTCTGTATATCCAGTGCTGACACTCTTAGCCAGTGCTGATTCTCCCTATACCCAGTGTTGACACTCTATACCCAATGCTGATTCTCCCTATATCCAATGCTGACTCTCCTTATCCAGTGCTGACACTCTTACCAAGTGCTAACTCTTTCTATACACAGTGCTGATTCTCTCTATACCCAATGCTGACACTCTCTATACCCAGTGCTGATTCTCCATATACCCAGTGCTGATTATTTCTATACCCAGTGCTGACTCTGTCTATACGCGGTGCTGACACTCTTACCCAATGTTGACTCCCTATTTCGAGCACTGATTCTCTCTATACCCAGTGCTGATTCCCTCTATACCCAGTGCTGACTCTCTCTATACCCAGTATTGATTCTCCCTATACCTACTGCTGACACTCACCTAGTGTTAACTCTCTCTATACCCAGTGCTGACACTCTATACCCAGTGTAGACTCTCTCTGTACCCAGTGCTGACTCTCTCTATTCCCAAATGCTGACACTCCTACCCAGTGCTGACGCTCTCTATATCCAGTGCTGACTCTCCCCCTATCCAGTGCTGATACTTTTACGAAGTACAAACTCTTCTCTGTACATAGTGCTGACACTCTTACCCAGAGATGACTCTCTATTTCCAGTGCTGACAGTCTGTACCCAGTGCTGACTCTCTCTAAACACCATGCTGACTCTCTCTATCCAGTGATGACACTCTTACCCAATGTTGACTCTCTATTTCGAGTGCTGATTCTTCCTATACCCAGTGCTGACTTCACTATACCCAGTGCTTGACACCCTTACTCAGTGCTGACTCTCTCTATACCCAGTACTGGCACTGTTACCCAGGGTTGACTGTCTGTATATCCAGTGCTGACACTCTTATCCAGTGCTGACTCTCCCTATAGCCAGTGCTGACTCCCTGTATACCGTGCTGACTTTCTCTCTATCCAATGCTGACACACCAAGTGCTGACAGTCTATACCCAGTGTTGACTTTATTTTTAGTGCTGACAGTCTATACCCAGTGCTGACTCTCTATTTCCAGTGCTGACACAGTCCATACCCAGCGCTGGCATCCTTACTCAGGGCTGACGCTAACCCGGTGTTGACTCTGTAAATACAGTGCTGAGCTCTTACCCAGTGCTGATTCTTTCTATACTCAGTGCTGACTCTCCCTATACCCAGTGCTGGCAATCCTACCCAGTGCCGACTCTCTATATCCAGTGCTGATTTTTTTCTATACCGGGTGCTAACACTCAATATAGAGTGCTGATACCCTTATCCAGTGCTGGCACTCTCTATATCCAATGCTGATACCCTTATCCAGGTCTACATCCAGTGATGATACCTTGTACCCAGCGCTGACTCTCCCGGTGCTCAGCGGTGAGTCACGGCTCGCTCTCTGTGGGCGGTGTCACTTGACGTCAGTTGGCGGGGCCGCCTCGCTTGTTTGGTGCTGCCGGGGCTCGCTGAGGCCTGTCCTATCCTGGAGCTGGCGTAAAGTTCCTCCAAGTCGAGGTGAGTTTTTAAAACTGGGAGTTTTCTGATAGAGATCCTCGCTGGGGCCTTTGTTGGCTGTCGGCTGGTGGAGGTTCTGAGACGGTAAGTGTGGCTGGGCCTGGGCTCTCTGGCCAGGCCTTTGGGAAATTGAGCGGCTGGAAGTTGAGGATTGTCGGCAGCAGTTCGAGCATCGACCGCCTTTATTCGAGTGTCAGGTATCGGTACCCCGGTCTCTTAGTGCCACATCCAGCCGCCCTTTTCTCCGTGGATGTTGGATTATTCGGGTTGTATTTTTAAAGAATACGCTTTCTGTTTTTGTCAGGTGACGTGGGGGTTTGCCAACTCACTCAAGGTTTCTTTCATTTCGATTTGATTCCTGTCAGTTTCGTCTCTGTTACTTTTCAAGTGTCCACTGAATTTAACTGTTGCACAACGATTGTAAACTGTCACAAAGCCATGCCCATAAAATGAAAGGTGAAATTGCGTAACATCCAAGTGCTTTGGACACTTCTAAATTAGTATGCCTTACTTAAGTTATTGAAATCCAGTTTATTTTAAGGTCGCATCGTGGATTAAGTGCCGACAAACGGTCCATGTGATTTGACCAGCTGGTTCCCTCTTTGTCATGTTCAGTTATTTTAAGGCTAGTTTTTTTTTTGCTTTTGCAGGTTTAGTTATCTCAAGTTTTTTTCTTAAACTCCTTATTACTGACTAGTTAATTCTTCAGAACAAAATCCACGTAGAGAGATAGTGAGTTTTTGGGTTTTGCACAATTATAGATCTTTTCACATCACTCTGTTCGGAGATGTTATCACATTTCTAGTGCAAGTGGGAATTGAAGCTGGGTCACCTGTTGTGCGCAATTATTTTAGTTTCAAGTACCGCTACGATCTCTTCCGGCTCTATCTCTATTACATCCAGCCCTGCAACTCTTCAGGACATCTGTGCTCCTCTAATTCTAGACTCTTGAACATTACTGATTTTAATCCTTCCACGATAACTGGCCATGCCTTAAACTGCCTTTGCCCTAAACTGTGGAATTCCCTCTCTAAACTTTTCTGCCTCACTTCCTTGTTTTTCTCATTCAAGACACTCATAGCGTCGTAGAGCATGGAATCAGACCTTTTGGTCCAACTAGTCCATGCCGGCCATGTTCCCAAACTAAAGTAGTCCCACTTGTCTATGTTTGGCCCATACCCCTCCAAACTTTCCTATTCATGTACTTATCCAAATATCTTTTAAATGTTGTGACTGTAGCTGCATACACCATTTCCTCTGGCAGTTTATTCCACACGTGATCCACTCTGTGTTTAAAAAAAAGTTGCCCTTCATGTCCTTTTTAAAACTTTCTCATCTTAAAAATATGCCCCCTAGTTTTGAACTCCCCCACCCGAGGGAAAAGAACCTTGCTTTCACCTTATCTATGCTCCTCATGATTTTAAACTTTTGTGAGGTCACCCCACAATCTCTCTTGCTCTGGTGAAAAAAGTCCCAGCCTATCCAGCCTCTCTCTCTAACTCATTCCAGCAACATCCTGGTAAGTCTTTTCTGGACTCTCCCCTATTTAATAATATCCTCCCTATAGCACGGTGACCAGAACTGCACACAGTACACCAGAAGAGGCCTCACCAACAATCTGTACAACGTCAACATGATGTCCCAACTCATATACTCAAAGGTCTGAGCAATGAAGGCCAGTGTGCTAAACACCTTCTTGACTACCCTGCCTACCTGTAATGCAAATTGCAAAGAATTAAGTACCTGAACCCCCAGGTCTCTCCGTTCTACAACAACCCCCAGGGCCCTATCGTTAATTGTATAAGTCCTGCCCTTGTTCGTTTTACCAAAATGCAATATCTCTCAATAATCCAAATGAAACTCTGTCACTCCTCAGCTCATTGACCCGATTGATCAAGATCTCTGTAATTTTAGATAACCTTCTTTACTATCCACTGTACCATCAATTTTGGTGTCATCTACAACCTTACTAACCATTGTCTCCTACATTCTCATACAAATCATTTATATAAATGACAAACAAGTGGACCCACTACCGATCCTCATGGAACGCTGCTGGTTGCAGGTCTCCAATCTCAAAAACAACCCTCCACCATCACACCATGTCTCCTACTGTTAAGCCAATTTTGTAGTCAATTGCCAAGCTCACCCTGAACTTTGCTAATTAGTCTACCATTTGGAACCTTGTCAGAGGGTTTACTAAAGTCCAACATCTACTGCTCTGCCCTCATCAATCTTTTTGCTTACTTCCTTAAAAAACTTAATCAAGTTTGTGTGACACAATTGCCCTCGTGCAAAACCATTATAACTATCCCTAATCAGTCCTTGTCTCCAAATGCATATAAACCCTGTCTTTCAGAATCACCGCCAATACTGATGTCGGGCTCACAGGTCTGTAGTTCTCTGGCTTCTTCTTACAGCCTTTCTTAACTTAAGGCACAACATTAGCTACCCCCCACCCCGGTCCTCAGGCAGCTCATCAGTGGTTATAGATGCCAATATTTCTGCTAGGGGCCCCACAATTTTTTCCAATCTTCCCACAACATCCTGTGATACACTGAATCAGATCCCAGAGATTTATCCACTTTGTTACCCTTCAACACTTCCTCTTGTAACATAACTGTTTTCAAAACATCGATATTTATTTCCCTGAGTTTCCTAGCCTCTCTTTCTTTGTCCAATGTAAAAACTGATGTGAAATTTTCATTTAGTATCCCTCCCATCTCCTGAGGTTCCAAACAGAGACGACCTCATTGATCTTTCAGTGGCCTTATTCTCTTTCTAGTTGCTCTTTTGCTGTCTTTGGATTGTCCTTAATCTTTTTGGCAAGGTGATCTCATAGCCCCTCTTTGCCTTCATGATTTTTCTCTTCAGAGTCCCTTCAAATTCATGTCTTTGACTAATCTTTGGACATTTGTTCAGATGCCCTTAAGCAAACCATAGTCCAGTATTGTTTTATTCAGCTCCTGTGAAGTGCCTTTGGACATTTATCAGTTTGAAGGAGCTATATAAATGCAAGTGTTTTCTTCTAAAATCGTTATGGTTGTCAATATAACTAAATAGAACCACAATTCAGAAAAAATGTATTTTGTAAGTTCCAACTGTGTCATTTTATGTAATTCTGAATGTATAAAAATAAGCTGAAACAGACTGTTGTGGTGTGAATGACAAACCGGTTTGGTCTCATGGATGCCTAAATTAGTGGGTGGGGGTGTGTGTGTACTAAAGTTGCTAAGTTGAAGTTGGGTGGTTCCTTTGAGATGGATTGGTGGAAACAACTCTTCAATTTATGCTGTTTTTGTCCTATCCCAGCAAGGGGGAATTGGTATAGGTTTGGAATGAATAGGTAGCATTTTTCCTGACATGGTATAAGTTGTGAGAAAAGTATCTAGGTGAATTACATTTTGTAAGTAGGAAATGCTGAGGTCAAATAGCATCTGTGGCATGAGAAACACCGTAGGCTGTCATCTGACATCAAAACCAGAAGAGAGTTCCATTATTAATGCATTGGAACTATTCCGTCTGGTTGTTTATAAGATGGAGAGTCTGTAGATAAGGATGAGTCAACTAAGCTGAAAGAAGCAAGCTATGCGTATGTGCAGCATTTTGAAGGACAAAAGCTCACGTGTGTATATATATATTGCATTTTTTTCACCTCTGGATGCCCCAGAATTCATTAAATTATGTGTACGGATTGATTAAAAAAATTCACAATGAATAACAAACGTGATGCTGAGGTTAATTTTAAACTACCAGGGAACATTGGGAAATCTGGAAAGGACACAATAGGAGTGAAAATATCATACTGTTGTTTTGATCTCGGCTGGAAATAACACTGGGCACGTCAGACGTCAGAATGAAACCTAGCTTGAGAGATCATGTGATTAATTTTTGCAATTGGTTACTGTGGTGGTTGGTCCCTGAAACATATACACACAAGGCTATCGATGTCTTTAAAAGTAGAACACAAAATAAAACAATACAAACAAAAGTATGCATTTAAAAAAAGTTAGAATTTAACCCACAGAGCACAACACAATTTTACAGATACTCAATTCTGGAGAAATATCACTCTTCTCTCATCTTTTTAATTTCTTACTTAAGTGACTGTTCCCAGTTTCTTTCCCTTGGATTGCTGAGACTGTTTCATGACTACTTGCCAGGTTTGCAGCATGAACTTGTTTCAATTCTGATCTATGCCTCCTTTCAGTTCAGATGTCTGGAATGCATCTATATATACTCACAACCTTTAGACACTAGACTTCTAAAAATTTTTGTGTTAGGGTGACTGGTTCATTTAAACTCTGATTTTCCATAAATGAAATCGAAAACTAAACTAACGATCTCTGGCCTGTATGTAAATTCAGCAGTATAAATGTCCCAACATTAACACTACTTGTGTGCTGTCAGGTACTTGTTTGAAGGTACATGCCTTCTTAGAAACTATGTATCTCATCACTATTTCAAATGACATTCTGAGCCTTTTTCAAAAAAAAATTGTTCATAAAACTAATTGGCTGTATTTTAAGATTGAAATCGTTAATATTTTACGTGTATCCTACACATTTTATCATACTATATACCATTTTGGGTGGGGCAGTGATGGTGATGGCAGGAAGAAAAAAGGCCAGTGATGATTGAGAAAATTGAAGAAAGAGAGGACACAATACCCACAAAATATTTAAAGGAGGAGCTGCTGAAATTAGTCAATGTTTGCACTCTCTTTAGGGAAGCATTTTAAACTACCCAAACTTTGTGCAATAGCTAACCCTGATCTTTTTAAAAGGGAGAAACAGAATGTTGCTCGTGGAGCAAGCATTACAAGGTATGTTAAGAGGAAAATAGTATAAATTTATGGGAGGCTCACTGTGGCTAACCATATTTAATTTTCATTCAGGTCTTTATTGATGCAGGAAATGTTGTGATTATGCTGTGTTATATCTTGGCAAAGTTTTTGTTGCTGTACCAGACTGAAGTATTCCACAAGGTAGGAATACATGGGATGAGAGCTAAGCTCCTGAACTAAGTCAAAAACCATTGAAAGCAGAGGGTAGTTAGCATGGTGAAGGTTCTGGAGCAGGTTGTCAGAGGTGTCTGTGCCGCTGCTGCTTCTGTTCTTATTGATTGGTAAATGGAGACTCAAAAACAAATCTGATAAGTTTGCAGGTGATGCAAAATTGGCACTGTGTTCAAAACTATGGGGGAGGGAAACTCAGTTCCTGAAAGAAGCAAAGGTAGAAACAGTAGTGACATCGGTCACTATCTTTCAAAACTTATTGGGTGGAAGGGGAGTGTTCCTAATGTTGTACCATAATTCAAGAAAGTGACTGGAAAAGTACAGGCCTGTCAGCTTAACTGCAATCATGAGGAGTCTGAGTCTCTGGATTAACAGTCCAGCGATAATACCACTAGGCCATCGTCGCCCCTGCATTTGTGGCAGAAGAGAGTGATAGCAAATTATGTTTTCAGAGTATGAATTGGTTTGCACTGGTGTTCTCAAAAGATCAGTTTTGGGTTTATTGTCTTTTCAGTTTTGCTGGATGACTTGGATGTAGACAGCAATACAATAAGTTTGCAGATCATATAATACTTGGCAGAGTGAAGCATTTTGGGAGGTTTCATAACGAAAAGAAGTATACTATAAATAGTGAAATTTTGAAAAGTGTAGGTGAACAATAAGACCTTTGTATATTTAAATACTTTAAAAGGTGACATGATACGTAAGATGATTATAAGAGCATATGGATTACTTAGATTTAAGGTTAGAGACGTAGACTATGAAACAAAGGTTTGCTAGAATTTTAAAAATCACTGTTTAGGCCATAATTGGAATATTTTGTGAACAATTCTGGGTGTCAAGCTTTGGTAAAGATGTAAAGGCTTTGGAAAAGGTGTATAGGGGATTTACCAGAATATAATTAGAATAGATACTTCAGGTGTGAAGAAAGGTTAGGTTAGAAATGTTAAGATTGCTCTCCATAAAGTGAAAAAGTTTGAGTGCGGACATCTAATGGAGGATTTGAAAGTGATGAGGTTCTGAGAGAAAGATAGAAAAAAAGCTATTCCCCTGATGAATGAATCAATTTCCAGAAATCATAGATGTAAGATCATTTGAAAAAGATTCAACTGGGAGCTGAGGATATTTTTTACTTTGTTGGAATCTGGAATGTTCTACCTGAAATAGTATTGGCTGTCAATTCCATATTAATTTTCAAAGGGAGTTGAACAGAATACTTGAGAAAAATAGAATTGTGAACTAAAGCTGAAGGTGTGCATTTAACCACAGCTCTACTTGCAGAAATGCAGTACAAGCATGGCTGTCTGAATGGCTTCTTTATGTGGTCTAAATTTCTGATTCTAACAGAAGGTGAGGGAAAACTGAATAGGTTGAGAAGTTGGTCTGAGTAGCAAATATCGTCTTGTACAGAAAACGTATGACCATTAAACCACAAGTGATGATAAAAATGCTGTCTTTTCTGTGGGCGTTTGCATGCTGTTTTGTTTCTGTTTTCAAAGTATATACAGGATTTTGCTGACTATTTTCGACTTCAATATTGTTTATTTTGAGAATAAAAATTTGAATTTTGAAGATGAGTGTTTCTGTGGAATTCTCTACTTGTCAATTTTGAAGAAGAAGTTGGATAATTGACTTGGAGAATATATTCACTGTTACTTGCCACAAGTGTACATTGCCCTCAGTACATTGTAAAGATCAAGAAGTAAATAGGATCTCCTATAATATACTGAAAGTATTACGGTAGTTGGGCCATATTCATCAAATAAGCTATAATTTTAAAATCACAGGCTTTTGTTTAATGTAAACTTTATCATGTCCTGCAGGCCACTTTCATAAACAGTGAGGCATAAAACAATTTAAAATCTAAATTAGAACAAGAACAAGAAGTGCACATTATGTCTTCCAAAAATATGTTGCACTGTGAATGGATTTTGTTTTTAACTTGTTACAGGTAGTTTCCCATTGTCAGTAATCAAGCTTCAAGCAACAATGCAACAGGAGAATGACAGTAAACATTGAGAGTGCATTTGTTATTCACCATTTTTTATTTAATAATGATGATAATACAAGACAAGACAAAATGATTTTGAGAAGGTTAGAAAAGAATTATATTAAGTTATTGAATCATCTTTTTTTGAATTGAGTAAAAGGAGTCCTTGTTGATTCAGGAGCTCTGATTTAGTACACTGAATTTTTGAGTACTGTTTTATGACACTCCATGTATCTGCATGTCTATCTGTAGAACAGTTATATTTCCATAGACAACCTGCATAAACCAAAACTACTAACTGTGTAAGACTATCACTTGTTTCAGGTGACTGCACATTAATCTGAGACAGGCTAAAAGCACTTGTCAACAACATCATTTGTTGCCCATCTGTAAATGTCCCTTTGAAGCTATTGAAGAAGGATCACTGGACTTGAAATGTTAATTCTGTTTTTCTTTCCACGGATGCTGCTAGATCTATTGAGTTTCTTCAGCAACTTCTGTTTTTGTTTGTTTCAGATCTTATTTCATTTTACCTGAGAAAGTGCCTGTTTGAATTGCTGCAGTCCATGTGAATAGGTACACACTTAGTGCTGTTAGGGTGGGAATTTCAGGGTTTTGATATGGTGACTGTGAATGAGTGATGATGTTGCAAATCAGGATGGTGTATATGGGTGGGAGGATACTTGCTGTTGATTTTGTTTTATGTTTGCTGCACTTGTCCTACTAGATGATGCAGGTTCCAAGGTTGGCACGTGCTTATGAAGCAAGTTTGATGAGTTGCAGCAGCATATCCTATGAATGGTATATACTGCTGCAGCTCTGCATCATTGTTGATTTCGCCTTGGATGGTGAGAAGCTTCTTGATGATGGAACCACACTCATCAGGGGAAATGTAATATTGTGTCACACTCTTGACTTGTGTTTTGTGAATAGTGGACATGCTCTGGGGAGCCAGGACCGGAAGTGAATTACTCACCCCTGAATTCCCAGCTTCTGGCACCTGCTTTTGTTGCCACAATGTTAGTGTGGCTGATCTGGTTATTATTCTGGTCAATAATAAACTCCCAAAGATGATGTTAGTGGAGAATTCAGTGTTGGTGATACCACTGTACATCATGGGAGGGGTGGTTAGGTTCACTCTTTTTGAATGTGGTTATCACTAGTATGAATGTTGCTTGCCCTTTATCAGCACAAACCTGAATGCTATCCAGGACTTTGGTCACAGACCACTTCAGTTTCTGCAGTGTTGTGGATAGCACTGACTGCTGTGTAATTATTCATGTAGATTCTACTTCTGTCTTTGTTGGAGAGAGGGTCGTTGATAAAACAGCTTGGGCTTAATGAATTTTTGACGCTGCTGTGAGGAATGCCTGATTGATATCCTATGATTTAGTCTCTAACAGCCACAGCCTTTTTTTTGGCCAGGCATGACTCCAATTGTGGAACTTTTTGCCTGATTGCTATTGATTTCAATATTGCTAGGACTTCTTGATGCCATTTTTGGTGAATTACTGCCTTCATGTCAAGGGCTATCACTCTGCTTTTCTCTGGAATTTACTTCCATGTTTGGTCTAAGGTTGTAGGGCCTGGAGAGAATCTTGTGATACAGTGATAGCATCCCTGCCTCTGAGCCAGACATCCTTGTTCAAGTCCCACAAGTGTCATAACAGGTTGATTTAAAATTATCTGTAATGAGAACAGGAGTCTTGGCAGAATGAGAACTGAGCAGTGATTGTTGACAACCACTGCTTGATATCACTGCTAATGACACATTTCATCAATATGGTCCAGAGTAGACAGAGGGTGCATAATTGCCAGGTTTGGATTTGATCTGTATTTTGTTAATGGGGCATAATTGGGCAATTTTCCACATTTTAGTTTTAAGTCCTGTGCTAGGATTTTGGGAACATAATCTAAGCTAACACTCCAATGTTGCATTGTTTGAAATGCTGACTTGTGGTTAATCTGTTGAACTAGAACCCATCTACTGTTCATAAAAAATCCTTTGGCAAAATTCCAAGATAAACAGTGTTTTTGTGAAATTGTGGCTAATGTTCTGCATCCAGCAACAGCAAAGTAATCTGTCACTCATTCCTTTCGCGTTTTGTATGCTAACTTTCTGCTGCATTTGTGTACATAACAGTAAAGACCACTTGGAAGGTAATTGCCTGTGGAATACTTTGGGAGATCCTGAGGGTGTGATCATGTGCATTTCTTTTGTAATCTTTCATCTCCATTTCTGTAATTTTCCTAATGTTATTTATATTTTCTGTTCTGCACTTGATAGTGTTGTATTTGTATATTTTGTTCACTGTCTGCCATCCAAATAGAAATTCCATCTTTCTGGTTGCATAAGGTTCAGATTATTATTGAAGTTAGAATGATTTTCATCCTGGTGGGATCAAACTTGTTGAACATCACCATCTCTACCCATCTGTCCACTTTCATTATAGTTGGTTCTTTAATTGGGAAAGCCAAGTTTAGAGAGAGTTTATGTTTTACTAACTTAATATAAAACTGTGTTTACTATGAAAGATGATTGGAACATGAAAGCCTCGATGGGAATGTCTTGTGATTAAGCAATTTGGAATCACCTAAACTGCATGTTGTAAATATGCCTCAAGTTTTTTGTCTTTTTTGTTCTAGCAATAAATTGTGCTTTGATGTGATCACACCAAAGTGGCTTTTTGTTAGGTATGAACCTCCGTTATTGTTGGTGGGTAATTCTCCCAGAGGGCGATTGCAGCTGATTGTAATGATACCCATATTCTATAGGGGTTAGGAGTGGAAGTGTGGGCTGAATTGTGTTCTCTTTCTCAATAAGTGTCACTGTTCCCACAATCAATCCAGTATGATGTGTTAAGTCAGCCCAAAGCAGATCAAACTTGGAATGTTCTTGGCATTTTGTTGAGCCATGCAGATAAAGTGGTGTATTGAGTTCATTGATTTCAATTTGTGATGTCTCCAAAAAATATAAATCGTACTGAAGTTTAATGCAAATGTTAGCAGTAAGGGTTGTATCAGTGACTCTCGTGCATTATACTGATGACAAGTTATTCTCATCTTTCTGCGGAAGGTGTGTTAAGAATTTTTGGTGCTTAGTATTTTTCCAGTGTTCTCATATATTCCTTTTGTTTCAGTCTTATTTTTAGAAGCTAAAAATGAGTGAAAAAGATTCCTCTGTTATGCAGTTTTAACAAGCTGTGGGAGCATTATCTATTGCGGAGCGATTCAACTTTTCTGCGATAGAGATTATATAATCAAATATACAAACTGTCCAAATCTGATCTTGATCTCATCTAGGAAAAGAATTTCCCTTTGATTTTCTTTGGGACGCAGAGATTAGCATATAGCTGGTGGATTTTGAATTCAAGTCAGGAATCCGGTCAGCCCATATTTTGTGCTATAAAATATTTAAAATATGTGCACGTGGAGCTGATGAGAGTTAGCTTTCACAGTTTGACCAGTTGTGTTTAATTCATTTGTGATGATCACATTGATTTCAAAAGGATATTTAAGGTTTCAGGATTCCATCTATGATGCAGCGCCCTGGACAAAATTATTTTCACAAGCTGATGTGTTGTTACAGCACTGCCAGGGAAACCAAATCAATATTAAAAAGCAACTTTGGAGTATTTTCATTGGCAGGAAGTATGCTAATTGTCAACACAGTATAAACAAAATTTTTGGGGAATTTATTTTTGAAAGGAACCAGCATGTGAAGTTTTTCTGCCCTTTTTACCACTAAGTACTGTATTTAGAAGATCCAGATAATGTAAATTTTGCCATAAAACTACATTTGGGCATTTTTAGGAAACCTTGTAATTACAATAAAATCTGAAAGAGCTGTGGATGCTGTAAATCGAACAAAAACAGAAATTGCTGGAAAAGCTTAGCAGGTCTGGTAGCATCTGTGGAGTGAAATCGGAGTTAAGATTTCATGTCGAGTGACTTCCTCAGAATTGATGATAGCTAGGAAAAGTATTGGTTTGTATGCAGTAGGGTGGGGGCGGGGGATAAGGAGTAAATAATAGGTAGGGATAGACCCTAAAGAGAGAGAACAAACAACTGCACCTCCCAGTCGCGAACCATTTCAACTCCCCCTCCCATTCCTCAGATGACATGTCCATCCTTGGCCTCCTACAATGCCACATTGATGCCATTGGGC
>JAHRHZ010000098.1:18736898-18854357 GCA_024137785.1 Ginglymostoma cirratum
CCCCCTACCTACACTCACCTTTACTGGCTCCATCCCCGCCTCTTCGACTTGTCTGCCTCCTCTCCACCTATCCTCTCCTCTATCCATCCTCTATCCGCCTCCCCCTCTCTCCCTATTTATTTCAGAACCCTCTTCCCCTCCCCCATTTCTGATGAAGGGTTTAGGCCCGAAACGTCAAGTTTTCCTGCTCCTATGATGCTGCTTGGCCTGCTGTGTTCATCCAGCCCCATGCTTGTTATCTCAGAGAGAGAACAACAGCTGGACAGGCAAGGGAGTGGATGATGATTTGTAATTACAATGTAAGTATTTGTCTGTTGACTAGAAGACCTGAGTTCTACCCTGTCTTTACTAGTAAGCATTTAGACTTTCCAAGAGTATCAATTTAATTGACCCTAAGGTTCTTGCGAAGATTTTAATTGCCCCCAACTTCTCCGAAGTAGAATGGGGAGCTTTCTTTTAGATGTAGATAGAATCTCCTGCATTATTCAAGAAAACCTTCTGGTGGACCGATGTTGCAAAAATTACTTTGGCTGACATGAAGTTTGCTTCAGTGAGACACAATTATTCTCTTCCTGTGTGGGACACCCACTTTGAATCTTGAATGCCTCACATCCATTTTCTTGGTACTTAGCTAAAACATGCAAAAACAATCCAACTTTGCTTGTGCCATTGTTGAAATATCCATTTCTGAAAATACGAAACAATTTGATACTTGATACTTTGCTCAGTAATCGTAGAGATAAAACCTCTTATTAAACACTTGGTAAATATTTTAGAGAAAGAAGTATGAAAGTCGTGGTAACTTAAAAACAATTTGTTAAAATTGCATCTTACAACTCATGTATCAGTGATATATCTAGTAAACCAAAGATTGCAAATGTATTTGTGTTTTTGCTGTGCTATTTTTATGCAAATAGATCTGAAGAATTGTTAAAAGTATGCCCAAACTAGCTTTTAATGTGTCGGTTTGCTGATCTTACTGAATTTTGGCTGTACATTAGGTGTAGCAAAGTAAACATCAAATGTATGTATTTGATGTGATTAGTTGTTGTAGAATATAGATTTATTACGTTGAATGCCTTGAAGAAATTCTTGGCTTGATTTTTTTGGTGTATGAATACATGCAGAAAGGCTTTGCTTTGAATAGCACAATGTGTTGAGCAACTTCTCCTTTCTGCAGTTAAGTTTCACTTCTGAAGAGTTAGGATTTAAAAGGAGGCAGCACGTGTGCATGTTTGCTTCCTTGTCTTTAAAATAGAGCAGTCTTGTTTACTGTTAATAATATCTTTATATCTGTGCTCAGTGAGAATGACATTGCGACATTCCACCTTACTAAAGCATGGGGCAAGCGATACAATAGTAGGATTAGAAAATTGTTAGGTGTATCTTCAATGGGTTGCCTGTTCTGCTAATTTGGTCTGAGACAAATATATAATGTATTTTGATTTTTGAAGTTGAAATAGTTTTTATTTTAGAAGAGAGCTGAATGCAGGCAGATTTTTTTCCTCTGGATTAAACCTGAGTGTTAAATTCAGAATAATTAAGTAGTGCAAAGTATGACATTAATGTAGGCACTTGGGAATGTCGTCACTGCTATGAATAAGAAATTTTGATTGTTTAAATCAAATATTTTTAATGAGGACCAGTAAATATATACATATACACAGCAGCACAGATGCATACATTTTTGACATTTAATCTTCAAGTATAGCTTAGTCTTAATTCATCAAGGACAATTGTTCTGATACAGATCAAACAACTGCCAATTGATTTTTGATGTACTCATCAATAAAGATAAAAATACCTTCTAAAGCCTAGAAAGCATTATTCATTTATTTTAAAAAAACTGAGTTTAGAACTTTATTTTCTCTTGTATGAGATAGAGGCAAGGTCTTGAAAGGATTTAAACTGGAAAGATTTAGTGAAACTGGGAATTGATTTATGACAGCAAGAACAGGAATAATGAGTGATCAAGGATTTAATGTGCAATATTGCTACAGGAGTAGAGTTTTAGATAAGCTAAAATTTGCAGACTATGGAGGATGGGAGACCAGCCAAGTGAAATAGTTCAGCCTGAAGGTGCAGAGGCAGTTAAAAAAAGGTGTCAGTAAGTAAGGTGTTGAAGCAGGGCTTATAAGTAGGCAGTGTAATCGAGGCACAAGTAGGCGAATTTTGTGTTTCGGGGGGAATGGGGTCAGAAGCTCGGCTTGGATGCAAATTGGATTGTGAACAGTCTGATTCAAACCAAGATAATGGCAGAGGACGGGGATGAAATTGGCAAGAGCACAGTATTTGTATAAGGAATTGATGTTGATAGCTTTTGTGTTTGCATTTGTTTACTGAAGGAAATGGCAACTGATTCAAGATTGTCAAATGGTTGAATTGACAGCGCAGGGGTAGTTATGAGATAAACCTGGATGTTGTTAGTGTACAAGTAGAAGCTGACTTTTTGTGTTTTGGATCAAAGAATAGCTTAGAAATGAAAGAGGTGGGAGCTGATCGTGGATTCATGATGGACTTCAAAGGTAATTACCTGGGGTCAGGGAGACAGATAATTCCTAGTAATATACCAACTATAATTGTACCAGTAAAACTGGAGCCATTGGAAAGGAATGGTGTGGTAAGCTGTGTCAAAAACCACAAGTTGAGAAGAACATTCTCGACGACCACAGGATGTGATTTGTAACTTTTTGATTTTGGACTTTCAGTCCTTTGGTACGTTAGAAAACCCAATAAGAGAGATTTATGTATGGATTTGTGAAGATGAACATGAACTCCAGAGGCTAGGCAGGTGATTGAAGATAGGGCAGTAGTTTGCAAGATTAGAGACATTGAGCATGGTTGACAGGTGGCTGGAGTCAGTAGCTTTGAAATTGAGAGTCTATCTGAAGATAGAGAATTACTTACACTGTCAAATATTGATGAGGGTGGGAGGGGAGTGAATGGTTTGTTAATTTAGAAGTAGAAGAATCAAGGAAGCAAGAGACAAGTCACGTGGGCAAGATAAATTTGAGGGCTTTGGGGAAATAGTTGGAATCTAGAGAAAAAAACTGGGTCCCGGGCTAGGTGGGAGAGGGGAAGGTTTAGGTTGTTGGTCAAGGTAAAGTGGGGAGCAAGCAGTAGAGATAACTAAATGAATGGTCTTTGGTGTCAAAGAGGTCCATTAATGACTCAAATGTGTTGGGATGGAGAAGCGACTGATGTTTCAAAAAGCAGTTGGATTATCCTGGCTTGGTGGGTTTTAAAAGAGGAAAGTATGGCTTGGTGTGGTGATATGTGTCAAAACCATTGTATATGCGATGAGCTTAGGTTTGCACAGTTTGAATTTGAAGAGCAAAGATATGGGATCCATAAAGAACATTGTTTGTATGGGCGAGATTAAAGGTTATACTGGGAATAAGTCATCAAAGTTGAAGATGTAGAGCTGACAAAACAAGTTGAAAGCTGCAGGAATATTGTAGTGAATTGAAGGTCAAAGACTGGATTTCCCAACAATTTCTGTTTTTGCTTCTGTTTTCCAGCATCCTCAATTTTTGTGTGCCAAAGGCTAGGTGGTTGGCAACTTGAATATACAATGGAAAATGGTGGTTAGCACTGCTGCCTCACAGCGCCAGGGACCAGGTTCGACTCCAGCCTCGGGTGACTGTCTGTGTGGAGTTTGCACATTCTCCCTGTGTCTGCGTGGGTTTCCTCCGGGTGCTCCGGTTTCCTCCCACGGTCGAAAGATGTGCGGGTTAGGTGGATTGGCCATGTTAAATTGCCCGTAGTGTTCAGGGATGTGTAGATTAGGTGGGTTACAAGGGGACGGGCGTGGGTGGGATGCTCTGCGGTTCGGTGTGGACTTGTTGGGCCGAAGGGCCTGTTTCCACACTGTAGGGGTTCTATGTCTATGTCTAAAATGTCTTCAGAGAATTCTTCCCATGATTTGAAATAAACAGAAGTGGAGTTGGAAGGGCAGTCAAAGGCTATTGGTGGTGTGAGAAACGTAAAAATTGTTGCAGGTAATGTAATCTGTGATTAAGTCCACTAGAGTAGAGAGGCCACACAAGATAGCAAAGTTTTGGGTATGGCTGTGAGTATTGTTCTGCAGAAGTGGATGAAAAGTTTTATCTGACTTGTACGTGCAAAGGTGTAAGAGAATACGTTTTTTAAAAAAAAAAGGAGAGGGATGGAATAAGGTGTTCTAAGAGGATGGTACCAGAGATGAGATTTTGCGGTAGGGAATATAGTGCCACAATTTGATTGAGACAGAGGACAGAATATTATCTGACGCTTTTGACGCTGTTGCCCTCAGCAAGTAGTGCACCCATCTCTTGTGGAAAACTGTGACTGGTTTTGTATGGATGTCCCTTGTGAGAGTTTATATAATACAATAATAAACTCCTTTGCAAAGGGATGTGATATTTAATTTTGCCTCTGTTTACATCTGAGTAAGTATATCAAACCACATTATGCTTTGAACTCCAGCAACAAGATTCAGAAAGACCTTTTGTTAACACATGAATAGTTTGCATCAGCATACCCTGAGGCCTGTTCTGACTTGTACTACATATGGTGTAAGACATAGTTTTCTTTGTTCTATGTAGAAGTGGTGTTTTGAATTCTGCAGTGATTTTTAACATAATGTTGCTGGGGACATAGTGACTTGAATCATTATATGTTTAACTTTGGGAAATGGTTTTGAATCTGACTCAATAGCGAAGGTTATCTTTCTTGGCCATAGCAGCAGCAAGAATTACATATCAAATGAATTTGTTTGAGTTGTCGAAAATCTGGAATGTACAACTAATACTAATTGGACACCAACCCGGTAGTCCAGAGAAGCAGTAAAATGGCTGTAATGGGAGTTGTAACCACTTTCATTGATGTTTGTTAGTGGTTTCACTAGTAGATGTCATGTCGCAGTACATGCAGAAAATGTTTTCTTTTGAAGCAGTTTGACCTGCCCATCTTTCAACTATAGAGAATTTTGATATTTGACATCAATATCCAAGAGGATATCCTTCAAAAAAGGGATGTATAACTTCATCCCCTTAATTTTTTAAAGACACCTGACTAATGTAGATTTTGAAGACCACACCCTTTCATCGCTACCCTTCACAAGTTGATGCTGACTCACTTTTCAATTACCTAATACTCACTCAAATGATCAGTCTCACATACTTGGTCGCTATGTCCCTGATTTGCACGTTCTGCTATTCCAGAACGAATATCAAATTGATAGGCCTGGAGTTTTGTGTTTATCCCCTCCCTCCATTCTCTTTTAACAATGGAGTGCCTTTTGCCATTTAAAATCCAAAGCAATTTCTTAACTTTCAACTTTTAAAAATAGGAAATGTTAAAAGTGGCTCTCCCCTGTACAGTTTCAAAGGTGTGTGCACTGATTTCGTTGACAGTGGCAGCAACCCACACCCACTGGGTGTGTGTTTTCATTAAATTACTTGTCTGTTGAACTTCGGTTGTCGTCTAAGGATTACTGAGACTTTGTGACACTGTCGTAATATTTTGGCCTGTAATTTCTATTTCAGTCATTTTTTCTTATTATATGTAAGAAAACACTGTCTTCATGTACACCAGGAGTTCTTAGGACAATGGTGCAGTGTGTTAAGGAAATATTTTCTGATATTTGGTTGAAGATAATGTGAGAACAAATGGTAGTAGCAGGTGCTATGGTTGCATGTTGGGTGACTTCCAAAAATATAGCAAGATCATAATTTTAGTGGGATCACTTTACTAAAATAGTTTTAGCAAAGAGCTCCACATTTTCTTTAAGATTTGTCAAAGAACTGCATATGTTATCAATTTTACTGTGAGCATGTAATAAACAAAATTTTGCTGAATATGTACTTCCTCTTCCAAATTTACTGACTTGTATGATTTTAGAAGAGTGCTTATGAAACAGGAGACTGATGTATGAGATGCTGCCTCAACAATTCCTAGGATCCTTTGCAGGATTCAAAACTCTGTTTCTCTTATTACTTTGTCAGACTTTGAATTGGGATCATCCAGATTTTGTTTCATGACGAGGAATTGTGAAATTTAAAAACTACCAAAGGCAATTTGTGTTCTGTGTTAATGTTAAATAACGTTCTAGGTATTCACATCAATTGTGTAATTTGGCATGGTTGGTGAAAAGATTTGAAATTGCAATGTCATAGATCTGTTTTTACTGATGAAGTTTTGAAATTGCAAGGATTTATTTTTAAATGACGGTAGAGAGAACTTTTTTGTCAATTCTGTTTAGAGTCAATGTATTGCCAGCATTTTGTTGAAAATTTGTAGTGCTTTTAAAATGTATTGCACACCCTTTGTTGCTGTGAGAAAGCAATGATGAGATTTTTTTTTGAATTGAATTGCTCATGTTGATCGTACTTCTAGAACGGTGTTAGTGGCAACAATTTGAATTGTGAATTCAATGTAAAGGTCTAACGTCTTTTACAGCAGCATTAGCTAAATAAAGAATTCCAAGATTTTGGCCACAGGTGTTGATGGAAAATCTCCACATTAAGAGGGTATATGACTTGGTGATGTTTCCTTTGGCATTGTTGCCCATGTTCTCTTTGACAATTGAAAAAAAGAAGCTGGGTGGGCCCTTTCATGTTTAGTCTGTTGCTATAGTACATTGCACATTGGGCACACTTACCATCGCTATTCACCAGTATTAAAAGATATACGTAATGGATATGGGGCATTGATCAATCAAGTGAAATGTTTTGCCTTTGAATCGTATGGAGCTTCAGTGTTGTTGCAGTTGTATCTGTTGAGATTACTAATAGGCATTCATTGCACACGTGAATAAACATGGCATGTATTGGGGAGACTTTGAAAATTCAGGAGGTGAACCATTAGCAGTGTTTTGCATCTGACCTACTGTCATAGCCGATTTGTTGTTCTGCTAGCGTACAGCTTTTAGTCAATTGTTGCATTTTCAAGGTTGGACTTTTCCATTTTTGGAATGTTCATTACATGGCTTTTATGTGGTGCTTGCATTGCTTTCCACTTGGCAATATAAGCTTGGAGGCTAACCATGTAATTCTGTGTATTTTATGATCAGACAGGTTGCAAATGGAGCTGAAAACAGGAATTTTTGGTGAATAGCCATACTGAAGAATCATTTGGTAAAACTGGAATTGCAGCAAAGCCTGATTTGAGACCTGCTCAAGTCATGCTGTCATCAGTGCAAAAATAAAGACTGTTCTCCTTGGCAAAGAGAAGGTTGAGAGGAGATTCAGGAGAGGCCTGTAAAATCGTGAGGGATCTGGATAGACTAGGTAGTGCAAAACTTTATTGGTAAAGGGGTCAATTGCCTGAGGATACCAATTTAACTTGAATGGCAGATGAAGCAGTAATGATAGAAGAATATATTTATTTTCTCAGTAAGTGGTTAGGATCTGGAGTGCACTGCCTGAGAATACAATAGAACAGATTGATTTGTTGCTGTCAAAAGAGAATTAGATCTTCATTATCTTAAGAGAAAGTTTGCATGGTGCTGAGGAGAAGAAGGAGAAGTGACACTAGATAAATTGCTCTTGCAGAAAGCCGACTCTGACAGATCAGGCTTGATGCAGATAGAGAAGGAGTCTTCTTCCATATAAAGTCAGGCTACAACTTCTACAATCTAACAAGACTGAAAGTGAAGACAAAAACACATTGTGTCCTGATCAGGAAACTGCTGTAGCCTGGGGATGTTGGCCTTATTGCTCGCATGAAAACTCTGCTGCAAAATCTTGTGGGATGTTCAAGGCTGCATGTCATGGTCAGTTGCAAGCATGTCATGCAGGTCCTAAACATTGTACCTGGGAGTTGTATCTGGTGAAAGCGCGAAATGGTGATGCCTTCTGTGGGCTCGAATTTATTCATGTGCTGACCAGTGGCTGCAACAGCTTGACAATAGTTGCCATTGCCAAAAGTGACCAACCAAAAATTGGCAGCTTCATGTGTCTTAATTAATCACAGAATCATAGAATCTAAAGTACAGAAGGCAGCTATTTGGCCCATTGAGTCTGTACCAGCTCCAGGAAGAACGACTCAGCTAGTCCCATTCTCCAATTCTATTTCTAAATACAAACTTTCAAATATTTATCCGACTCTCTTTTGATACGTCTTGTGGAATCCGCCTCCACCACTCTCCTAGGCATTGCATTCCAAATTCTAACAACTCTGAGTAAGAAGTTTCTCCTCGTTCCACTCCTTGCTATCATGCTGACAACCTTGAAATTATGACCCATAGTTACCGACGACCAACTAGTACAAACCGAATATCCTCCTTTTACTCTGTCAAAATTGTTCATAATTTCACACCCCTCCGTAAATTCACCTCTTAACCTTCTCTGCTGCAAGGAGAGTAAGCCCAACTTCTCTAATCTTTCCTTGTATCTAAAATTCTTCATTCCTGGTATCATTCTAGTAAATATCCTTTGTACTTTCTCCAGGGCTTTAATGTCCTTCTTTAAGGTGCCCAGAACTGAACACAGTATTCCAAATGTGGTTTGACCAATGACTTGCAGAGTTGTAGGATCTCCTCCTTGCTTTTACACTCTATGCCTCTATTTATAAACCCAAGCAGACTCTCAGGCTTCTTAACAACTGTTTCAACTTGTCTAGCCTCTTTCCGAGAATTATGCATTTGAACCCCAAAGTTTCTCTGTTCCTGTACTCCCCCAGAGTTGTACCATTTAGCCTGTATTGTCTCTTTGTGCTTCTACCGAAATGCATTATCTTTCATTTCTGTATGTTGAAATTCATCTTTTAGGTGTCTGCCCATTTGGCCAACCTGTCAATGTCTCTCTGAAAGTGTTCAGTGTCATCCTCACAATTTACTATTCTCCTTAGCTTAGTATCATCTGCAAGCCTAGAGATTTTGCCGTCAACACCCATCTCCAAATCACTTGTATGACTCAAAAAGCAAGAATTCCAACATCGAACACTGGGGAACACCACATTCAACTCCTCTCCAGCCTGAAAAATGCCCAGCTATACCAATCCCCTGTTCCCTATCTTTTGGTCAACTTCTAATCCGTGCTGCCAAGGACCCATCAGTCCCAAGCATTTCTAATTTGGTAACCAACCTGCCATTTGGCACTATTTTTAAATGTTCCTAAGAATCCAAATATACAACATCCATAGTACTATCTTCATCCACTGCTTGTGTCATCTCATCAAAGAACTCAATTAAATTGGTCAAATATGACCTGCCTTTGACAAAACCACATTGACTGACTATCTAGTATTAACTTATTTTTCTCAGTGTGCATTTATCTTATTAAATATCATGGCCTCCATCAGATTCCCCATTTAAGATAGCAGTTCTGTAGTTTTCTGGGTTATCCTTTGCCCCTTAAATAATGGCATCATATTTGCAATCCAGTACTGCCCCAGGACTAATCCTTTGTTAAGAGAGGCCTGGAAAATTTCTGTCAATGGCTGTGCGATTTGCTGTTTTACCTTTCTTAACAATTTTGGATGCATCCTGTTTGGGTCTTGGCGACTGCTCTGTCTGGAGTGCTGCCAGTCTTTAAATCATCACTTCTTTATCTATCACTATAGTGCTTGGTTGTTCAACATCCATGTTTTCAACTGGGCCATTGTTACCGTCTTCTAATTTGGTAAACTTGGAATCAAAGTAGTCATTTAGCACCTCTGCCATAACCATTGTTTCAGTGAGTAGTTTATTCTGCTTGTTCCATATGGGTTTCACAACCATCAGTAAAGGTGCACTAAGTGAATACACTCCACCTACATGGATTGTTTGTTGCATGTCCATTTTTAATGGATGAAAGGATGCCAACACACAGTCCTATGGTGACCTTCCAGTGATAGTGAAGTCTTCATAATGAAGGTAAGCTTGGTTGTTCTGGAGGCACTGCCTTGAGTTTAATATGAAGTTGTAAAGGTTGTCTCTAGCAACTATGTTCATCTGCCTGTGTCACATGTGTCTGAAACCACTGGCAAGTTTTCCTTTGGCTCTCTGCCATTGCTCCTTCTTTTGTTAGGATGATTCCTTATCCCACTTCATCAAATGCTGCCTCAATGTTAAGTGCTGTTATTCTTAGTTCTGGCATTCATCTCGTGTGACTGTGTTTTAAGGTATGTAACTATTTTCAAACAAAGTGACTTGCTCGGGGAACAAGCTCAACAAAATGATACACCAGTACATGCTTTCTTTTTAAAACAAAAATATTGTTCCTGTTGGAGATTTGTAAAGGGTAGGTCAAATTGCTCCATAACTCAGTCACTCTGTTTTTAATGAGAGATTTCAATAACTTCTCACAACAAATGTTAGACTAACAGAGAGCTATAATTTCATGGATTTCCCCTCTCACTTTTCTCAAATATACTCTGTGCAGTAGGATAATAAGCTGTTTGTTGCTATTGGTGCCAACACGTACCTCTAAACAAATAACGGAGCTGAAAGCCCCGTTTATTATCATCTCGTTATATTTACTGTGTACACAAGCAACCTCAATATCAGAATGATATGACTTTTTAGCAATTGCTCTTTAAACGTGGTTGTCTTGGATGGATGTTCCTTCAATACTGACTACCTCATACTTCAAAATTTATTTTATTTCTGGACATTTGGTTAGACTTCTTTGTTTTCTTGGGTAGGAATCTTGATTTGCATTCCACCAATGTCATTTTTTATTATGTAAGAAAATTGTTTTCTTTAGTTATAGTAAGAGACTACTTTGGTTAGGTGATTATTGATAAAGCACAGGAGTTTTTAATGAACTTCTGATCCAGTTTCCAAGCGTTGATATTCTGTGCATGGAGGTTCATGCTCATTTAATGTAATCTAAAAATTGTATAGCACAGAAGGAGGCCGTTTGGCATATAAAGTCTTTTCTAGCTATTTGAAGCAGTTATCCAATTAGCACCTCTCCCCTTATCTATCGTGGTGTCTTTAGTGAGACTGTTTAATAACTAAGTGGCTTGTACTGGTCTTGTGTAATTTTGCAGTACTATACAATAAATCAACCTATTTCACAGTAGTATAAATGTAGTTGTAGAATGATCATGACAGTATTATGTTTCCAGTTTTCTGGATTCAGTTTGGCAATAGAGACCTGAAGAAAACTTCATCTATTTTGCTATACTTACATTGAGGTTTAGGAGAAAAATGGAGTACTTTGGTTTCTAACACAAAACTAAGATTTTTGTGACTGAAATAAAATTTATATTTTGTATTTTCTTTTCAAATGCACTGAATGAAAAAGCAAGTGTAACTTTTTTAAGGAACAAATTACTGCAGATGCTGGAAGCTGTACTGAAAACAACAAATACTGGAGACCACAGAAGGTCAGACAGCATTCATGAGAGAGCCAGCTAATTTTTTTGGGTCTAGAAGACCCTTCGTCAGAGCTGAAGTGAAGGCTGGAGGAGACAGCATTTATGCTGTATTTGGGCGGGGTGGTGGTGAATGAGGTGGTGGGGACAGTAGGTGTAGGGTGTTGATGTAGAAAAGATGCTGATAGTTCAGATTAAATGATCGGAGTGTGAGAATGGCAGAACAATGATGTGTCTCCAGCCATTCTTGAAAGGGCAGTAGCTGAGATGGGGGAGGGGAGGACATGATAACAAGCCAAAAGAAAAGGAAGAGCTGGATGAACACAGCAGGCCAAGCAGCAATGGAGGAACAGGAAGGCTGATGTTTCGGGCCTAGACCCTTCCTCTAGGCCCGAAACGTCAGCCTTCCTGCTCCTCTGATGCCGCTTGGCCTGCTGAGTTCATCCAGCTCTACACCTTGTTATCTCAGATTCTCCAGCATCTGCAGTTCCTACTATCTGTGAAAGAAAAGGAAGAAATGGTTGACAATTTAAGGGAGTTAAATTCAATATTAAGTCCTGAAGGCTCTAAAGTACCTAGTCTGAAGAAGAGTTGGAGAAACCAAATTGCCACTTTGTGGAACCCCTCTGATCTGCGCAAGCAGGACCCCAACCTTCCTGTAGCCAGTCATTTTAACTCAGCATCTTTTTCACATGCCCATATGCCTGTCCTTGGCATGCTGCAGCAAATCACAGCGCAAACTGAAGGAGCAATAGGCACTTTAACTAGGCACTTTGCAGCCTTCTTGACTATACCTAGAATATTGTGTGCAGTTTTGATCTCCTTTTCTGAGGAAGGATGCTCTTGCTTTCGAGGGGGTGCAGTGAAGGTTTACCGGGCTGATGTACGAGGAGAGATTGACTAGGTTGGGATTGTTTTCGCTAGGGTTCAGATGAATGAGGGGGGAAATCTCATAGAGACTTATAAAATTCTAACAGGACTGAACACCAGCGAGGATGTTCCCAATGGTGAGTGTGTCCAGAACCAGGGGTCACAGTATGAGGTTTTGGGGTAGACGACTTAAGATGGAGATGAGGAGACATTTCTCCACCCAAAGAGTGGTGAACCTATGGAATTAATTACCACTGGAAGGAGTTGATGCCAAAACATTGAATGTAATCAAGAGGCCACTAAATATAGTACTAGGGTACGATTGGGGCCAAAGGTTATGGGGAGAAAGCAAGATTAGGCAATTGAGTTGGGTGATCAGCCATGATTGTGAAGAATGGCGGAGCAAGCTCGAAGGGCCGATTGGCCTCCCCTGCTCCTATCATCTTATGTTTCTATGTAATATTGAGTTCAACACCTTTTAAATTGTGAACTGTTTCTTCCTTTCCTTTTAGCTTGTTGTCATATCCTGCTCTCCACTGCCCACAGCACCCGCTCTCCCCAAAAAAAACCCAGTCACACTCCTTTAAAGTCTGGCAGGAGAGATACCATTGTTCTGACATTCATTTTCACATTTCGATCACATACCAATATCATAATCTGAACTATCGACATCTTTTCTGTACCAGCGCCCTACACCCACAACTGTATCCGCGAAGCTAAAGCATTAGTGTTGTCCCCTCCACACTTCACTTCAGCTATGATGAAGAGTCATCTAGACTTGAAATATTAACTTGTTCTCTCTCCATGGATGCTGTCTTAGCCGCTGTGATCTCCAGCATTTGTTGATTTCAGTAACTTTTTTTCCAATTCTTAAATGGTCTGAGACGTTGCTGGCAAGGTGAGTATTTGTTGCCAATCCCTAACAGCCTTGAAACTGAATGGCTTACTTAGCTATTTCAGAAGGCAGTTAAGAGTAAACCGTGTTGTTGTGGTGTGGAGTCATGTATGAGCCAGACTGGGCACAGATGGCAGGTGCCCTTCCCTGAAGAATATTAGCGAACCAGATGAGTTTACAACAATGGATAACCATACACCTTTTGGAGCATTAACCACCTACGTCCATGTGCAACAGTGACTTCTGAATCCAGAGCTCAGAGTGTCAGCACCTCCATTGAGAACGAGATATGGATCACCATTACTGAGAGTAGTTTTACATTCTAAACTCATTAACTGAATTCAAAGTCCACCAGCTGCAATGGTGAGATTTGAACCCATGTCATCAGACCATTAACCTGGACCTCCGGATTGTTAGTCTACTGATATTCCACTGTACCACCATCGCCTCCAGAAGTAATTGACACCTTGTCAAGGTGCAGATATCTTTTGGATATTCATGTTTTGCTCACGCCTTCTAGATGTTATGGAGTTACAGTTTGTACTAAGCATGGCTTGCAGCTTAAGTAAAACTTATTGCGTTATTTGGCAGTCCCTCCAGATTAAGGATGACTTGCTTTCACTCTGATTCAGTCAGTTCTGAAATAGCTGATAACTCCATCTATGATCTACAGACTTTGCCATATGCAGGCAAGGTGGTGCTCAAAGGGTTTAGTAGAGGCGTTTTTAGGGGTTTGGTGTGCTGTCCCTATCACCTCAACTTTATGTCTGCGCAATCCTGCCAGAATTTCTGTGTTTTGGTGTTTTCCTGAATCAGCCTTCTGCATTTTTGTGTTTTGTCAGTCATTAGGCAGGGTCTTCCATGATTTAGACAATAAAATTGGTCTCTTCAGTGATGCTGTGAGGACATTTAGAAAGCATTTCTGCTGTCTTCCTGGGAGTTTCTTGCCATAAACAAATTCTGAATGAGGCAGGTGTTTTGTGCTTTCACACGATGGAGCTGTTTTTGAGTGATCAGTATCTTGATGCTGGCTAAGTTAGCTAGGAAGAGGATGTTGCTGTTGAACTTTTTTTTGCCACAGGATTTAGTGAATCTTGTAATTGTATTGCATTATATTGAATTCTTAAAAAATATCTATGACAGTCTAGTTTATATAGTTGAGTACTCTAGTACCATGTTATGTGGACCAAGGCATAGAGCAGAACAATCATATTTTCATGAACATTTTTGCTTTATGTGGTAAGCGCTGTAATTGTTTGATCTACTTCTTTAATGGGAATGCTACCACGAGAATATCCTCTTGTCTCTTCCCAAAATGATGACCATTTATCTTATACATTAACTTCTCGGGCATCAACAGTATTTATATTCTTGGGAATCTTGCCAAACAAATCAGTTTCTGTTGCAAAGCTAAACCAAAAAGGTAATAGAAGTTGAAGCTTTTTGTCTTGCAATCATCAGGACTAGGATGCAAGAAACAGATTGGAAAACAAGACACTATTTAATATAGCATGGGAAGAGAATACTGATTGGTTCAGCCATTACTAGTTTGGCGATGTAGTAAGAACAGTTAATTGTCAATCTTAGTTCTCAGATCAGGTGGATTGATTCTAATTGGTCAGGGTTTTCCATGGGCGTGCAGCAGAGTTTAACTGTCTCTACGACCCCTTTTAGTTGAAAAATGTGCAATATATGAACAAATTCACTTTGTTTACATTAAATCAGAATCCTAAGTATTTGTGTGTCATTTCTAGAACATGTAAATGCATCACTGATGGGCTTAGCTGATGATCTTAAGTTGGTTTCTGTTGTAATTTGTAGCATAGTCTGGACTATTTACATAAATGATTTTCAATAGAAGAATTGCATCTAATGGTGGATAACTCTGGAGGCTTGCAAACATGGACATGTTGAGCACAATGTAGTGCTCAACGTGATCTCCTGGTCGTTGGGACATATGTACCTGGCATTAGAACTCAAATCTCACACATTGTGTGGTAGTAATAAAGACTTTTCGGCTTGGCGGTAGCATCCTGTTAGTGGAGAAAACCAGTATGACCAGGATGACACCTGTTCAAATTTTTGAGACACCTTTCCCTTCCAGGGTAAACTGAAGTAGACTGGGCACTCTTCTGGGCCAAAAATGGTGAATGCGGGCCCTTTCATGAGTTTTTGCAATGTATAATATGATTTGATTAGGGTATCTGTTATCACACAGGATTGTTTTGATATGCTTTTTCTCCATGTCAAGCTTACATGGTGAGCAGATGACTACAGTCCTATTCCCAAGATTGCCAATAAGAGTGATTTTGTTGCGCATGGGACCATAGGAATCCCAATATGTAAATTGAATGGTGAAAGCTCCCCTTTCTTGATGTATTGAGAAATCAAAAAATACGATCTTGACCATATACTGAAAGCCTGGGTTCGCCAATTGAATGCGTCAATTGAACCTGCCTCTGCCACACTTCCAGTCAGCGCATTTTTGTGTGGAAAGAGATTTTTCTCACCTTGTGCTTGGTTCTTTTTGAAAATGCTTTAAAACTTTGCTACCTGCTTCTTGACCTGCGTATAATTGGGAACAGTTTCTTCCTGTCTAATCCATCCAGACAACATTTAATTTTGAAAACTTATATCAAATCTCCTCTTGGCCTATTCATTGCCAAGGAAACCAATCCCAACTTCTCTAATCTTTTCTCATAACTGAAGCGCCTCAATCCTGGAACCATTCTTGTAAAGCTCTTTTACACTCACTCCATTGCATTCACATCTTTCCTGTAGTATAATGTCCTGAACTGTACACAGTACTCCAGCTGAGGTCTAATTGGGTCTTGTTGGGTTCGTCATAATCTCCCTACTCTTGTACTTTCCGTCACTATTTATGAAGCCTGGAATGCTGTCTTACCTGTCCTGCCACCTCCAATGACTTATGCAAATATGTAGCAACCTCTCTCATTGTACCCTGCGCATCGAGGTCTGGATAATTTATATGTCAGGAAATGTGAGGGTCCATTAACGACCCCTGGGGAATTCATCCTATCCAGCCTTAAAAATAAAATTCCGCCAATTTTATATCCACATTTCTACTTTACCTTTTATTCCATGACCCATAACTTTCCTCAAGTATGTTGTGTCTCACTGTGAACCTTTTGGAAGTCCATGTGCACCATCTCAACGGCCTTTGCTTCATCATTCTTCTCTATTACCTTTTGCAAAAAACTCCTCCGACTTGGACCATGTTGACTTTTCTGAGTAAGTCAATATTTTTCTATGTGACAAATAATTCTGTCTTGCGTACTTGTTTCTCACCTAAGACCACTAGGAATCATGGTGGCCCACAAGCCCACAGCTACTCTACAACAAACACTTACAAGGATTAAAGACCCCATTCCCACAACATGCAGAGCAAATGTGGTTTTGCAAAATACCATGTAATGACTGCCACAAATATTACATCGGAAATACAGGAAGGAAACTAGCCATCAAAATACATGAACATCAGCTAGCAGCAAAACTGCACGATGAACTCTCCTTAATATTGGCACATTCAGACAATGAAGGCCATCAATTTAACTGGGACAAGGTAACCATTGTAGCCCAAGCTAAACATAGACACGCATGCGAGTTCCTAGAGGCGTGGTTCTCCACCCATACTTCAATCAGCAAACGTATAGAATTGGACCCCAAATACAAACCTATACAGTACAAAACCAGAAATGACAGTAACTCACCATAACAGACTGGACAGTATAAATTCCAAGTGGAGTAGAATAACATCGCTTCATCGGAGGCTCCATTGAGGATGTCACCTCGCATGGTGATGAAACGTCTGAACAAAAACAAACCAGCTTGGCGAACAAGTCAACGACCTCAACCACTGGTGAATTTACACCATTAGGTCTGGTCTAGCTCTGTATGGCTCTTGAAAGACAATGGAGTTAATTTTGCAAATTGCAATTCTCTTCGGTGACACAAGCATCAGCATAATTCACCTGTTTTGCTTTGGATTGCTAACACAATCTTGACTGTGATTTCCAAAACTTTTAATAAAATTATGGCAATCAACCCAATCCAATATGGTTGGCAAAAACCAAAAGGATTACGGATGCTGTAAATCAATAACAAAAACAAAGTTGCTAGGAGGGTCACCGGACCCGAAACGTTAACTCTGTTTTTTTCTTCACGGATGCTGCCAGACCTGCTGAGCTTTTCTAGCAACTTTGTTTTTGTTCCAATATGGTTGGTGGAAGTTTGTGTTGGGAATTAAATGAATATTCTGCATTTTGGAGTTTATTGTTTAACCATACAAAGTATTTGTTTTTTTTAAACCGAGCAATGTAATTCTGAAGATTTTATTTCAAAGTCTTTAGTTTTCACTCTTCAGATCTTAGAGATATAAATTTGTAAAAACAAATTTATATTACAGCAGAAATTACAGGATGCTAAAATAGTTATGAAAGGATGAGCAGAGGTTCTTTACAGGAGTATTGGGAGTCTGGAGGGAAACAGAAGATTAATTTTTTGTGAGGCTGATCTTCTGTCCTCTAAATATCCTACATATTGGAATTCACTCCCAAGGTTTATAGTTGAGTCAACGTTCCAGAATAAATAGGATAGTTGGATGAAGGATAAGAGCAAAAAGTGATATGCAAATAACATGAGTTTCTGTTATTCAGGTGATTTTCTTGGATGGAGGCTTGATGACAAAGTTGACAATTTAGGTTGCCTGTCTTGTGTCTGTTGTAATGTGAATGTCTAGTAACTGAAATCTAAGCATTTCATTTCTGATTGTGGATGCAGTAATTTTGAAAGCACTGCAGGGGTGTGTTGAACTTGTATCTATCTGAACATTATTAGCTCCCTCATGCTTTCAGATAATTAATGTTTTGTGAATATTTTAATCTCATTTTGAAAGTGATACCATATTTCATATGAATGTTGAGTGTTGCAGGGAACCTTGAACAAAAGATATGTTGATTCTTTGAGCAAGTCACACCAATAGTATTTTCTGTTTCAGACGGTAATCACTGGTTGCTGTGGAGTGTGGTCATTAATAATGCATGAGCTCTGAGGTTTAATCATATGTTACAGTCTTTGTTTTAAAAATGTGTAATTGCTAGTAACTGCCTTCTGTGTATTAGGATAAAATGCCAGTCTGGTTATGGCAATGTCATGTATAAAATGGGAATAAAGATATGGGTCATGTGCTCATTGCAGACAAAGACTGCACGCGCAGAATGGTTTAACTGATTTTTAAAATAACCCATTCATAAATTGGGTACTGATAGAAATTATGGTATTTAAGGCTGCTTTTCTGAATTAGTGAGAAATAGCAATTAGAAATTCTGAGATTGGAAGTTGTTAATAATAAAATCAGCTCGGGGTGGGGGGAAAAATGGTCATCTTTCAAGTGTTTCAGTCTCTTCGGGGGGGGAAAAAAGACAGGATTCAAGCTCAGGATAATAGGGGAGGACCTCATTGAAGAGTCATTCACAGGAGATCAGGCATGTGGAAAAGAACATTGTGCTTTGTCAGGAGGAAGCTGTTTTGTGTACTGCTTCCTGCAACAATTCATTCAAATGTGTATTTCATGAGAGGTAAAATATTTTTTTTCAATCCACGATATTATTTCTTTCAGGTTTTAAATGATACACAGAATTTAAAAGCAGTGCAGATGATTTGATGTTTGGCAAAAACTGTTTGAGACAAAGGCTGAAAGAAGCGAAGAGGAAGGATGAGTCTGCTAAAACCTAGTGGGCTGAAGGCTCCTAGCAAGATTGCCAAACCAGGGAGTACTGCAGTGAAGCAAGCTGCTGCTTCACAACCATCAAGTAAGTCATTGGAATCTCCTGTCTAGACTTTATGTATGTTGTAAATGCAAGCAAAGATTACCATTTTAAATTTCTTTGTGCACGATTATGCTTCATCTTAAATCTTAGAGAAATGCCTCAATAAATTTATGGGACAGAAACAGGTAATGAAATTCATTGCACAGTCCTTACTACCATCTTTAGAAGGTCTGTTTGATTTTAAGCTTTGTGATTACATTGTGTTCTATAATAAAAATTTACAGTATTGATATTAATACTTGCATAGCTTGGTGAGTCAAAATTTCAAAGATTTTTCAGTCCTTTTAATTGCTGTCATGATTGCAATGCCTTGCTTAGTTTATGGGCTTATTGTACACAGTGAAGAACAGATCCAGTTTATTCCGTGAGTTATCGTAAAATTAATTTATGAAGTTATTTTCTCTAAAATTGCAGTGGAACAAATTGAATATTTTCTGTGTCGTGTATTTATAAATTATGTTCGCATAATTTAAGAGTGCTTTTGTTCTTTTAACAATGGCAGTATGCTAGTTAAGAGCGATACTTAATGTCGCTCTCACTCTCTGTAGGTTGACATTATGCTGCCACAAATAACATTTTTGAATTGGTAAAATTAATTTCAAATGCAGACTTTTTTGAGAGTGACTAGAAAAGGCAAAGAGTACTTCTGTTGAAAGAAAAAGACAATATATAATTTTCAAAATATAGTGGAAGATGAACAGCTTTGACCTGCGTGATAAAACCCTGGATGTAACCAGATTTGGTGAGGGAGAACCTGAGGGAGAGGCAATGACCTATTGGTATTATTGCTGGACTGTTAATTCTGGGGACCTGGGTTTGAATCCCACCATGGCATATTGTGGAATTTGAATTCAATAAAAATGTGGAATTAAGAATCTAATGATCATGAAATCAGGGTTGATTGTTGAAAAAGCCCATCTGGTTCACTAATGTACTTAGGGAAGGAAACTGCCTTACCCGTACCCATAGTCCTGGGGAAGGATCACCAGACCCGAAACGTTAACTCTGTTTTCTCCTTCACAGATGCTGCCAGACATGCTGAGCTTTTCCAGCAATTTTGTTTTTGTTACCCATACCTGGTCTGGCCTGTATCTGACTGCAGATCCCTGGCAATGCGGTTGACTCTTTAACTGCCTTCTGGGATGGATGCCTAGCCAGCGACATCCTCATCCCATGAATGAATAAAAAAAAAACTGATCGGAGATGGGAAGGAATGGATACTAGATTACTTAGGGGTAACTTAAGAGTCATAGAGTTTCTATTTTAAAGATTTTTGTACGGTGGACTTCTTTTAAAAACTTCCCATGTTTTCAATTTGAACTTTCAATAATTCTAATCAACTTCTGATCATGCGTTATAAGCTATTTCAGGATGTTTGCACAAAGCATTGTTATCTTCAAATACTGCTTTGTGCTGTCAGCGGTTCATTAAATCTTTAAAAAAAAGTTTCTGTACAGAAGAGATCTAAATGATTTCTGTCTTCTGCCTTTGTGCTCTTCTCCTTTATAACAAGCTTGAAACAAAAATAGAAATAGTTGGCAAAGCTCATCAGATCTGGCAGCATCTGTGGCCAGAAATCCGTTAAAGTTTCAGGTCGAGAGAGCCTTCCTCAGAACGGCCTCAGAATGGTAGCTTGGAAAATGTCAGTATTTATGCAGAATATAGGGGAGCGAGAAGGGATAAGGAGTGAACGATAGGTGAGGATAGGGCCCAAAGAGAGAGAATAACAGTTGGATGGACAAAGGAGTAGATAACGATTTGGCTAGGAGGGTGAATAGCTATTAATGGAGACTGTTTGTAGCCTTACGCCAACCCCCGCACACCAGGCCTTGTTATCACGTTAGTCTACTATTGAACACACCCATTGTTAGCTAATAACCGTCTCCATTAATAGATATTCACCCTCCTAGCCAGATCATTATCCACTCCTTTGTCCAACTGTTCTTCTCTCTTTTTGGGCCTTATCCCCACTTATCGTTCATTCCTTACCCCCTACCCCTGCCCTATCTTCTGCATATAAATTGATATATTTCTAGCTGTCATCAGTTCTGAGGAAGGGTCACTTGACCTGAAACATTAAGTCTGATTTCCCTCCACAGATGCTGCCAGATCTGCTGAGCTTTTCCAGCAATTTCTATTTTTTTTCTAAATTTACGGCATCCCCAGTGCTTTCAGTTTTTATAACCAGCTTGATCTCTTTTCCTTTTGTCTTATTCTTCAATTTATGTTTTCCTGATAGTTGCATGCTTTATCAAAAAAGTTTTAAAAAAAAGTTAGAAAACTTGACACAAAGGCAGGAAGAAGATAACATTTTTGAAAAATGTTATGAGGAAGGACAAACCATACAATTTGGGTTCTGGCAGCAGCATCACTTCCCCGTTCTCCTTCAGTGTTTCCTATGTCGTTTTCCATGCCTATTATGTCTTGATTTTTGAGTTTGGAGCTGGGAATATTTATTGAACAAAAGGTGGTAAAAAAGAAAGGAAAACAATAAAGATCTAGTGATTACACCAAAAAGATAACCTTGCATGTGTAGAAATCCAGAGCTTCCAAGCCATCACCAAATAATGATGTAAAGCTGTCAAATGTAGAACTGGGTCATAGAGATTAGGAGGATACCAGATTCAGTCTTTGGTTTGACTTAAGTTAGCAGATCTCGATTGTAATGATATTGGTATGCAATAATTAATCCTTTCCAGCTGGTGAAAGGTGAATAAGAAAGTGAATCAAGGTCAGCGATATCAAGTGTTTTACTCCTATAGCCAACAAGATATCACACTTCAGTTGTTAACTCTCCACGAGATATTTTGCTCCCTCCTTCAATACAGGAGTTTCAGCCTCACCAAAGGCTCCCCCCACCCATGAACCAGTTTGCTCCCTAAGAGACATCTCAATCCATACTGTAACACCAGCTTGTAACATAACTTGATGCTTTTTAGATGCCTGACAGTATATTGTACTTCTTTTGGCTGAGATTTAAACTGAAGATTTATCTGCTGGTTCTAGTTGATATTACAGATCCATAAGTCTATTCAAAGAATAGAGAATACCATAAGTGTTAGAGCCAACATTATTGCCTAAACCAGGAACACTGATTAAAAAGGCAGATTAATCCTAATATTTAGCTCAGATCTGTTTGTGAGTGTTGGTATTGAATATTTATTTGCATAACAAGCATTGCACACTCAAAGTAATGTGTGAAACATTTTGAAATATTTTGGATCTGAAAAGTTGCAATGTAAATATTTGCTTAAGGTTCTGCATGGCAGACTAGTTAGTAAGATAGGATCACATTGAATAGCCATTTGGTTACAGAACTGGCTCAAAGATAGAAGACAGGGTAGTAGTGGAGAGTGGCTTTTCAGACTGGAGGCCTGTAACCAGCAGTGTGCCACAAAATCAGTACTGGGACCACTGCTTTTCATAATTTATATAAACGATTTGGACGCAAATATAGGAGGTCTGGTTAGTAAGTTTGCAATTGACACCAAGAACTGGAGATATAGTGGACAAATTCATTTAGGATATCTAGTTGGCATGGATAAGTTTGACTGAAGGGTCTGTTTCATGCTGTACATCTCTAAGACTCTAAGTCCCACCATCTTGATTTGGAACCGAAGTAGAAAAATGGGCTCCCAAGTTATACTGAGAATGTCATAATTGCTAAATTTTACCAAACTTGATAGCAAATACTAGTTGCACCTACAGCTGAAAATCTTACATTTAAAAATTATTTTCAACCAGTAACAGGGACACTGATAAAAAGGCAGATTAATCCTGACATTAGCTCAAATCTGTTTGTGGGGTCTTGGTATTGAATATTTCTTTGCATAATAAGTGTTGCCGTAGAAATTAGCATTACAAAGCACACTTAGTATCTCCTTGAATTTGGTAATGTGCTTGACAATTTTGTTAAATATTTTTCAATTACCTGCATTTCATTTCACGCCTCAAATCCATTGTTATAATCCAGTAGACCCAATCATTTTTTTTAAGAGGTGTGTTCTTGTGTTCAACTCACATGATTGCATGACAAGATTTCATGTTTTAAGTCTTGCTGTTTCAAACAAACTCAAATCGATACTGACTAAGCATTACTAGTAGGCAACTAATAGACTAAACTACAGAAAAGGTCTTTCCTATTAGCAAGTCAATGGAAAAGACAACACCAAGTTTACGCTATACTCTCGGCAGAAATGTAGTTTTCTGGTTAAAGTCCCAAGCACCTCCCATCTTTAACAGAATCTCCACTTCCTGCCCCACCTATGTGATTCTTCCAGAGTGTTTTTTTAACAAATTGTCTTTTACTCAGGCGTTTAGAATGGACATCCAGTAATAGTGTACCTTCAGTGATTTTGTGATCTTTAGCTATTCACAAGCCTTGTTTCTTCAAACCAGGAATCCATCCTCACGACTTTTGTTTGGCATAGCAGCACCTTCTGTGTGGGTTGTCTTCCCCTAAATCTGTCTGACTGACTCCAGGGTTTTGAGAATCTGGCCAGTATGGTTGTCTGTTCCTTGTGTTCAGGTGTTAAAACTTGCCTCTGACTTTTAATAAATTTCAATTTGAGTTTGAACCTCTGTAATAAGCAGGACACACACGTTTGAATCCAGGCATATTCTATCAGAGGTCATTATGACCCCTCCAAACTACTTTTCATTAAACCTTAAATAAAACAGTTGTAAGCAAATGTGGTGGCTAATCTCTGCATAGCAAGATTGCAGAAAAAGCACAAGAGTTGAATGAGTGGTCAGTTGTTTTAATAATTTTGGTGCAGGGATGCACAGTGGTATTTTCATGGGATCTGTTGTATCTTGATAGGCAGATGAAACTTCAGTTAACATCAGAAAGGCCAGTTAAGGAATGCAGTTACCAAAGTTCCACATAGTGGAATTCCCTTCTGCAAATCTAACGTCGTCTGAGATCTTCCTTAAGAACCATTTTGTTGTCTAAACTACTTACAACATGATTTTGGGTCTGTATCTGTTTTTGGTGTGCTTCTCGATGTGTTGAATTCACAACTTTCTGACTGCAAGGGGTGCCTATAATCAGCTGATGAAATCACGCTAATTTATACAGTAATTAATTTGAAAACTAATTTTTGGCTTTTTGAAATCTGTAATCTGAAAACAGTTTTGACTTTGCAGAGTGTTGTGTTTTGATGTTTCCAATTGTTTTTCTTTGAGAAGGCCTCTCCAGCCTCATTGTAACCATTTTCCACTATCTAACATAGAAGATCTGTTGAACTTTATTGAAAATTCTTGAGTATAGAATAATGTACTAGGTTTCATTACAGAAATTGTGTTATTTAAAAAGCAAAAATAATTTTTTTTTTGAGTGTATTGCTCTCAGCCAAGATGGTAGCTGGGTCAATCCAATTTGATTCACCAACTCTGAGTTAAGAATGGAAAAGTTTCCAGAATTTTTGATCCTCATCACCATATAATAAACCTTGCTGGGTAATACATGTGTGTGGATATTATATGAGGACATGATTGGAGTTAACTGTGTTGCCTGCCACATAATATTAGTCAGCAACCACAACTAAATAGTTACATGAATGGGTGATTCATGCCTAGATCTGACCCCCAACAAATGATTGAGAGGAGAAGGAAGAAAGTTCATGAGACACAATATAATACATTGAAGTCATGTTTTCAAATATTTAATTTTTTTCTATCAATATTTGTTACTGCTACAGCAAAAACATCACCAGGCGAGAAGTCATCAAGTACATCCAATGCAGAGGCACAGGAAGATTTTGTGGATGACTTTAGAATTGGGGAGCGCATCTGGGTAAATGGTAGCAAACCTGGATTCATCCAGTTTCTTGGTGAGAGTCAATTTGCTCCAGGCCAGTGGGCTGGAATTGTTTTGGATGAACCAATTGGTAAAAATGATGGTTCAGTTGCTGGGGTTAGATATTTCCAATGTGAACCATTGCGTGGAATATTTACAAGACCATCAAAACTGTCTCGATGCCCACTGACTGATGGTGAAGCTAATGGTTCACAGACACGTGCAGCATCTGTTTCCAGAGCCACTTCACCAACATCTACTTCAGCCAGTGTTGCGACTGCTTCATCGACACCAACTGCACAAAAAGCGGCATTAGGTACATCAGGTGCAACTCAGGAACCTGCAACCCCTTCAACCATGACCAATCTCTTAAAAACAGCAAGTGAATCTGTATCAAACCTTTCGGAAGCTGGCTCAGTCAAGAAGGGAGAACGTGAATTGAAGATTGGAGACCGAGTTCTGGTAGGTTTGTTAACTTTTTTTAAAACTTCATGGTGAGGTGCAGTGGTTAGATATAGAAGTTTTCACACATTTAAAGACAATGATGAAACAATGAGTTATTAAATTGTTGGTATGGTAAACTCTGCCCTCGCCCTTCAATACTTTGAAGCTAATCCCTGGTCTTCTGGATCCTAAGGCCCTGGCCCAAATCATGGAATTCTGTTGGTGTTCAGAAACTTCTAACTGTAATCCCAATGCTCTTTGATCTTAGGACTAACCTCGTTGGTCCCATACCCTTTAATACAGTCTTCCATTTTCTCCCAGGTCCCAGAACACTCGTTGTAATCTAGATTTTGTGATTGACCCAATATTTATGGAAGCCTCATCTTAGTGCTCTTGGACCTAACTCAACATACAGGCACCCTCAGGCCCTATCTTGCTCTTGTCATGCTGTTGAGAGCACTACCAATGAGTTTAGGACTAACCCCAGTGTTCACTTTATGATTGAGCTGAATTTCTTATTGATTATCATTTGCACTGTTTAAAGTCTTTGTACAAGACCTTTCTATTTGTCATTTTAGAAATACAGCCATGTAATATTAATGTTTTCATTTTAGGAGTTGTTTAATACTGCATTCAAAATGTGTTTGCAATGTGGATAGTCCAGGTGAATATTGAGCAAGGAAAGTTGAACGCAGCTTACATAATTTGTAGTGCTACTAGGAAAGGCATGGCAATAAGGCTAGCTAAATTGTTTTTAATGTTGAATCATCCCAGGCACAATGAATTGAATGGTCTCTTGGTTTGTAATCCTTCAAAATGTGATTTAAATGTATCAAATCACACCTGTGTTAAACTTCATCTGTCACATGTCTGCCCGTTCTTTCAGGTACTCATCTTCTGTAATTTCTAATTGCTTGTTTCACTTTAATGCCAGTAGTATAACCAAGCAGGCAGAACAGAGGCGATGCAATGTTTAACTTACTCAACATGTTAAAATTTAATGGCATTGTTCCAGCAGGTTATTAGCTCATGGTTATTCCTGGCACTTTCAATTGTCCTGTTTCTTGATTAGAGCTGTAAGACTCTGTTCAGTTTCAACAAACTATGCATTAGTGTATTAAATATTGCTTCATTGTAGTGTATTTATAATAAGTGACCTAACAATTTAAAAAATGAAAGCTATCTTTTCCATGTCTGAAAATTATGATAACTTTGTATTGACCAGACAACTTTTAGATTCACATTATAGCAATTGGGCATAAGTTACTGATAGCAGAATGTTCTTGGATGAAATTGAATCATGTACAATAATCCATTTGGGTGTTTTGGCAACTGCTTTGGAAATGTCTGCTAAATGCCAATTGTATCTCGATGAGTCAGCCTTGATGAACTAGCTAATACTGTAGGTCACTTGTGGAGCAGTTTGTTTTGCTGTAGTTCTATTTGTAACCGAAGTTTGTCTGTAGCTCTCCTAAAGGGGTTGTGAAGAGGTTTTTCTTTCAAACAAACATTGAAACTGTAATTGATAACTATGGATATTTCACAATCCAAAGAAAAGGCTGTAGATGTTGGTGTGTTTGCCGAGCTGGGGAGGTTTGATAGCAGACATTTCGTCCCCTCACTAGGTGACATCCTCAGTGCTGTGGCACGTCCTGTGAAGTGCTGTTGTCTTCTGCCAGTTCGAATTTTATATGGTCTGGTTTTTTGCTGCTTCAGGTACGTGCAGGTTTCAGTTGTGCATTGTAATAGTCGGTATTATCAGGTTTAATTCAATGTGTTTGTCGATGGAGTCCACGGATGAACGCCAAGCCTCCAAGAATTCCCTGGCTGTCCTCTGTTTGGCACGTCTTATGATAGTGTTGTCCCAGTTGAAATTGTGGTTTTTCTCGTCTGTGTGTATTGAAACCAAGGACATCTGGTTCTGTTGTTTAGTTGCTAGCTGGTGCTCGTGGATGCGGGTTGCTAGTTGCCTGCCTGTTTGTCCCACGTAGTGTTTTAGTCTCCGCATGGTACAGAACACTGTGGGACAAACAGGCAGACAACTAGCAACACGCATCCACGAGCACCAGCTAGCAACTAAACAACATGACCAGATGAGATAACAAGGTGTGGGGCTGGATGAACACAGCAGGCCAAGCAGCATCCTAGGAGCAGGAAAGCTTGACGTTTCGGGCCTAGACTCTTCATCATTTTTCTGATGAAGGGTCCTAAGTCATAAAAGACTTGGTTTAATCAAGCTTGAAGTTGAGAGTGATCAGAATCAAGAATGATGTGTATTACATACAAGTGTAACATCATATTTAATTTCTATCTGATCTTGTATTAGCTGTTAACATCCACTGTCTAAGATTGCTGGATAGCAACAGCAATGATGTTGTTGGCTGATTTTGTTTTTCTTATTTGTTGAGAGACACTGAGAGCATATGTTTACTAAAGACTAGAAACTGAACATATGACATCTCGTGTGTGTGTGTGTGTGTGTGTGTGTGTGTGTGTGTGTGTGTGTGTGTGTGTGTGTGTGTGTGTGTGATTTTAGTATTTGCAAATATGCAATATGTTTACCCACCAAGCCACTGAGAGCACTGACTGTTACCGATTGAATGGATACCAAAATAGATATTGCCATCCTGATGTTCCACCTACTTCCTTTTGATGACTTATGATGGCTTTGGGTCCCATATCTCAGGAAGGATGTACTGGCCCTGGAGCAGGTTCAGAGGACGTTCACGAGAATGGTCCCAGGAATGGAAAACTTAACATATGAGGAACGTTTGAGGACTCTGGGACTATACTCATTGGAGTTTAGAAGGATTAGGGGGGATCTAATTGAAACTTTCAGAGTACGGAATGGCCTGGACAGAGTGGATGTTGGGAAGATGCTTCCATTGGTAGGAGAGTCTAGGACCGGAGGGCACAGCCTTAGAATAAAGGGAACACCTTTTAGAACGGAGATAAGGAGAAACTTCTTCAGCCAGAACGTGGTGAATCTATGGAATTCACTGCCACAGAAGGCTGTGGAGGCCAGGTCATTAAGTACATTTAAGAATGAGATAGGTTCTTGATAATCAAGGGGATCAAGGGTTACAGGGAGAGAGTAGGAGAATGGGGTTGAGGAACTTATCAGCCATGATTGAATAGCGGAGCAGATTCGATGGGCTGAATGGCCTAATTTCTGCTCTCATGTCTTGTGGTCTTATGATATTAGTACATTATCAGCACTTGATAAAGTTGTAAGGAATGTTAAATTGCCAAACCAGAGGAATTTTGAATTATGCAGTAATATATTGTAAAGAATCTCTAAAAAAGCATTAAATACTACTTACATTTAAAAAGTCTTTTTGGAAGATGCATGCAATCTCCCAAAAGTATAGAACAGTGTGGCTGGGAGAATGACAAGCTGAAGGAAATTAGCATCAGTAAGAAAGTTGTATAGGAGAAATGAATGGGCTGAAAGCTGATAAACCTCAAGACCTGATAGCCTCCATCCCAGGATGTTGAAGGAAGTGGCTGTGGAGACAGTTGGATGCATTTGTGATCATCTGCCAAAATTCTGTGGATTATGGAATAATTCCTGCAGATTGGAAGATTGCCAGTATCACCCCACTACTTAATGAGGGAGCAAGAGGGAAAACTGGGAACTACAGACCTGTAAGCCTTACGTCAGTAGTGGAGAAAATGCTCAAACCTGTTATAAAAGATGGGGTAATGATCTGGTTTGACATATCATGAATTCGTAAATGAGAAATCGTGTTTGACAAACTTGTTGGAGTTTTTTTATTGGAGATGTTAGTAACAAAATTGATAGAGAGACCTTGTGGATCTGGTTTACAGGGTTATGGGGATGGGGAGAGTAATGGGTCATTTGTGTATTCATTTAGTCATGATCATGTTGAATGGTTGGCTTGGCCTGATGGACAGAATGCCTGCTCCTGCGTTCCTATTTCTGGAAAGCACTTAGATTTTGTAAGGTATTTCAACTCTTCAGTATTTTTTCACACTCAGTGATTTGTGCCTGGAATTCACTGTCTGCAAGTGTGATGGAGACCAATTCAATTGAGTAATTCAAGAGGGCATTAGGTTCTTATTTAAGTAGAAATAATGTACAAGGCTATGGGGAAAATGCAGAAGAATATCACTAATTCATAATACTCATTTGGAACAGCAGAGCAGATATGAAGGGGTAAATGGCCTCCTTTTGGGCCTAGCGCTCCTAAGGTTGAGAATAAATGAACTACTAATCATTCAAAACAATCTTAACTGTGCATTGTAAAATGTTCTAATGCTATCTGTGTTCAAAGCAGTGTATTTGTCCAGTATTTAGATGTGCATAAATTGACATTTATGGAGAAATTATATTAATATGACATGACTAGCCAGGTGAGTTGATCATATAGATTTCGAATGTTTCAGAGTCAGTAAATACACCTAAAGTTGATTTATCACTTGCTGTATATTTTTAAAATCAAAGCTATTTGAATGCAACTTATGGAGTTAGTGATATTGCAATAGAAATATTTGTACAGTTAAAAGAACAGGCTGTAATGAACCATTTTGGGAAGGTACGAAGTATATTTCAAAGTGTTAACTCTTCCACATTTTGCCTGATGTACACTTCATTGCCTTTTATTCTGACTACTTTTAGTGCTGAAACAGTATCGTTACAATTATGATAACTTTCATCTCCTAGAATTGCTATGTCGTGTGCCTAGGTTTATTTGATTCTGAAGATTAATTTAATTAGTTGTAGGGTAACATTTATTATTTTACAAGACCTTAGCCCTCTGAAATATGACCAGTTAAGGAAAATTATTTGCCAAGTTGCCTAAATTGAAGAAGACAGTGAGCAGCAATAATGGGTTTGTAATTGAATTAGAAGGTAGTGATTAGTTGTCCCACATTTGAGCTGTGTTGGAATTGTAACTGTTAACCATGTTTTTAATGAAATTTGTAATCCAAGTTTGGGAATGATTGAGAGGCTTAATAAGTCTGTAACTAGGAGCATAAAATTACGGGGTTGGGAGATTGAGTGGGCAAATGGAATTCAATAGAGTTAAATGTGAGGTTAGGAGCAAATTACTGCAGATGCTGGAATTGCACTGAAAACAACAAATGTTGGAGATCACATCAGGTCAGACAACATCCATGGAGAGAGAGAGCAAGCTAACATTTCGAGTCTCGATGACTGTTCGTCAATTTTGGGCTAAAATAGGATAGGCCTGAGCATGTTAATGGTGAGAAGATAACAACAGTGGATCCCAAAGACCGCTTAGAGTCTAGTTATGGAAAACAGAGGTAGAACTGTTTCTAAAAAAAAAAAAAGGTTTTGGGTGCTGGTACCTGGTGTTATATTCACCTCGGAAGAAATGCAGCACAGATTTGCCAGAATGTTTCCGGGGCTGTAGGATCGACAGTATATTATGAAAAGCGATTACATAAACCAGACTTGCATTCCATAGAATAAAGAAGGTTAAGGGATGTTAAAAGTTTTTAGGGTTTTAAAAGGAATTGGCAGGTGGATAACGAAAGAGTTTTTAATGGTGGGGAAATATCTTAAGACAAGGGATAAAATATGATCTAAAACCAAAGTCATATTGTTCAGGAGAGAGGTTAGTCAATTTCATTCAAATGGCTTAGAAGTGTAGAAATCTTTCTCTCAAAAAGCATTGGATGCTAACTCAATTAATAATTTTGAATTTGTCATTGATAATTCTATTTGCTTGACATGGCTGTTGAGAGATTTGGACCCAAGACAGGTGGATGAATTTGTGATACAGATCAGCTATAATATTGCTGACTGACAGGAACAGACTCTGGATGAGTGACCTACTCCCATTCTTATTCTGCAACTTTGTTAATCTGAAAAAGTGTTCTGATTTGATGATGTGCTTGTTTAGGCATCCAGATGTATGAGCAAAGATGAAGGATCCCATGCTGAATGATTCTGTGGATGATCTGTGCGTGATAACAGATGGTATAGTAAAAAGATCACCATTATGTCCAGAAATATTCTGTTGGTGTTTAGGTGATTAAAGTCAGGATCTGCTGTATTGACAGCCTGACTCGTTAAATGATTGGTATAATTTAAGACACCATAATATGGGGACATGAAGTGAAATAATCATTTCTTGAAGAGTTAATACACCAGTAAAAGTCAATTAAGATATATTAATGGCCCAGAATTTGCTGGAGCATGTTTTGTATTAGTTAGATTTCTCTCTTCACCCTCCAGCTCTCAATTCTTTTAAGCTATCAGATCATTTGAACACAAATAATTGGAAGTACATGTGGTAAGAGCACAATAAGCTCTGGAACCTTGGTGAATGGTGGGACCAACAATCTCTCTCCTTAATTAATGAGGTTGAAGGAAAGAGGAAAAATAGAGTAATCACAGAGGAAAAGAGGAAGAATAAAATCAAAGTTTATTTCAGAATATACTGCATTAAAAAGCTAAAAGGCAGAAAAGTAAGAAAAATATTTTAAAACACAAAACTTTTAATTTTAGAAAGATCTAAGAATCAGTTGCTGCCTGTAGGAGTGAGATTCCTCCGTTTCACTTGTGCATTTATGTTTATTTGTTCACGGGACGTGACTGTCTATGGGTTAATGGAGGACTTCAAAAATCATTCTTTCCATTTTATTTCTGTGTGCTATGCATGCTTTCCTTCATAGATCGTTGGATGGAATTCAGGCCAGAGCTATGATTAATTTCCCAAATCTCTCAATGCATGTTGTTCCTCAGGAAGGTTTGCACACATACCGATAGGCTCCTGTTTTAGTTATTATTGTTAATAACTGCTAGTGTTTAGTGCCGTTATTTTAATGTTCGGAAGATGATTTTCTTGATTTTGCTGTTTGAAATCCTGTTCATGCCTCCAAGTTTGCATGTGACATTGCTCCTTACAATCCTGTTCGCTTTTTTTAATCCTTCCATTGATTTTTTTTTTTTTTTGTTTTTTTTCTTTTTAAAAGGTTCAACACTTTTGTAGTCTTGATGTTATACTCTTGTAGCTGTTTTAAAATTTTCATTGACCTGTACTTTGTTTCATTTACCCAAACTTTATTCTTCCCATTACCTTTTCTGTTCTTTGGCTTGTTCCTTTTATACTCTTCCATGCAGTCATGTGTTTGCTCTGGAGAGTTTTATGTTTGCTTTGATAGAAAACAACTTCTTAATAATGGCAAAAATGCACTTTACTCTGTTCTTCACATGTCTAAAGATTAGGTTCATATATGTGTTAGATTTCATTAAAGACTTGGCTCCTCTTCAATCTTATTCTGGGATATGGTTTCCTTTTGATGTCTTTTCTGAGTGGCTGATCTTCTTGTTCATGCCTTGGCAGTTAGTGACCTACTCAACATTGCCAAATCCTAATCTGTCCTCACTCAGTGGACACACAGGAATGCCTGTTATTAGCTGGTATATGTGATTAAGGACAGTAATGCTTTCTCTCCCCTCCCCTCACTCTCAGCCTTCCCCCTTCTAAATCATTGGCCATTCCGAGAACATCTATTGGAAATAACAAATGCTGGAGATCACTGACTCGAGTTATCCAGACTCGCAACGTTGGCTTGCTGTCTGTCCCTTGGATGCTGTCTAACCTGCTGTGATCGCCAGCATTTGTTCTTTTCAGTAACGATTCTAGCATCTGCAGTAATTTGCTCCTGCCACAGGTACTACTTGATTGATATACTGATTGATGGTCTGGGAGGAGTTCAGCAGTCAGATTTAAGATTATCCCCATCTGTATATGTCTTATGTATATAACGTTTATTTATTACAAAACCAATTGGGCTATCTGGAGGCTGAAATTTGTGAGCAATTCAACCTCTAATTATCAAAACTGCATTTGCAAGTAGCTTCACATTCATTCAGTTCCTGCAAGGGACATTTGAGATTGTGCCCTAAACATAAGGATAGCACATGAGACTAGCTAAACATCCAACTGAGCAAAGTTTGAATTTAAAAGTCTCAAACTGTGTACCATCCATTTTTTATGTTCCACATCCATCGGTTGACATGAACACAAACAGGACGTCTGTGGATCTTTACTTCTATGTTTTAAAATAACATTTAGGAGAATATGGAAGAACTATTTGTTTTTAAAATAATTCTGTTCAATGACAAAGTATTACATGCTCCCTGGTGCGTTTTTTTAGTTGGTTTGTTTTGGAAAAAAATAGCTTCGAGCGATTTGATTAGTGAAGGCAATTTGAAAGAATCTAAAACATGGAAACATATCAGGCTCACTAGTGACACGTTCAGCTCAAAGTACAATGATTGAATGAGACCATAGCCCATTCAAAACTGCAGTGCAAGTTTTCTTCAGCTTTTAGGAATGTGGTAATTGACAAAGTACTACATAACTGATCTAATTTGAGAGTACCTATAGTTTCTAAATTTAAGAGGTGTGAGTGACAGCCCTCGACATCAAGGCCACATTTAAGAGTGCTGGCATCAAGGAGTGTGAGCAAACCTGGAATTAGTGGGGATTAGGAGGCAAACTGTGCTGATTGGAGTTGAATTTGGCACATAGGAAGATGGTTATGATTGTTGGAGGTCCATCATCTCTGCAGGAGTTCCTCAGGATAGTGTCCACAGCCCAACCACTTCTAGTTGTTTCATCAATGACTTTGCCTGCATCCTAAGGTCAGAAGTGGACGTTTGCTGATAATTGCACAATATTCAGCACTGTTCATGACACCTCAGCTACTGAAGTAATCCATGTTCAAATGCAACAAGATCTGGACAATATCCAAACTTGGGCTGACAAGTAGCAAGTAACATTCACGCCATTTAAATGGCCATCACTGACCATCTCGAGTAAGAAATAATTTAACCATAGCCCCTTGATACTCAGTAGTGTTACTGTCACTGAATCCTCCATTATCAACATCCTGGAGATTACCACTGACCAGAAACTCAACTAGACTCTCCATACAAGTATATTAGCTACAAATCCTGTCAGAAGCTAGGAATACTGGAGCAAGTAGCTCACCTCCTTACTCCCCAAAGCCTGTCCACCACCTACAAGGCACAAGTCAGGAGAGTGATGGAATATTCCCTGCATACCTGGATGAGTGTAACTCCAACAACACTAATGAAGCTTGACACCATCCAGGGCAAAGTAGCCTGCTTGATTAACACCACATTTACAAGTGTACACTCCCTTCACCACCGACACTCATTAGCAGCAGTGTGAACTATCTACAAGATACATAGCAGAAGTTCATCAAAGATTCTTAGACAACACCTTCCAAACCCATAAACACTTCCACCTAGAAGTACAATGGCAGCAAATACATGGGAACACCACAACCTGCAAGTTCCCCTCCAAGCTTGGAGATTTGGAAATGTATCACAATTCCTTCAGTGTCGCAGGGTCAAAACCCTGGAATTGCCTCCCTAATGGCATTGTGGGTCAGCCTACAGCGTACGATTTGCAGCAGTTTAAGAAGCCAGCTAACCACCACCTTTTCAAGGGCAACTAGGAATTGGTGGTAAGTGCTGGTCAGCCAATGACTCCCACGTCGCATGAGTGAATAAAGCAACAATTTAAGTTAAGTCTAAACTGTAATTTCTGTGTGGCATTTAAGTATTGTGGATTGGATAGGTGCACATTCTGTACAGTTTTTATTCTATTGATCTTTAACAACAGATGTGAGTTTTTTTTGACTGGATTCACTAAGTGGCAGCTGTCATTCAATGCCAGCGTCACCAGATTCTAAATTGGATGGTCTAACTGACAGTGTCATATGAGATATTGTTTCCATGTTGCTGATCTATTACACTGGTACAACTTAAATTATACGTCACTGCTTTGGACTATCTCTTTGTCCTGCTGGACATTGGTAATTGAACACTTTTTAAGCTTCTCCAGTGTTGATGTGCAGTGTAGACTATTGGGATGCTTTGGAGTGGGTTTGTTGGAAAAGAACCTTCATGTAAATTATGTAAGTAACATGCTTCGAAATGGTTCATTTTTACACTGTACTAGTTTTGGGAGTGAATTCAATGCATGAGGGAAGCTAAAAGTGAAATATGTTCTTGATTTTAGTAGTTAATGGCAATAGAAAAATTGCAGGTGTGTTTACTTAGCCTTGTATTGATCCTGTGATCACTTTGAGGTTCATTTTTGATCTGAACAAAGCAGGAACGAAAATGTTAATTCTTAACTTGTAATGCAGCCTTGTATATCCTTCTGTAGGTTGGAGGTACGAAAGCAGGAGTGGTGCGCTTCTTGGGAGAGACTGACTTTGCTAAAGGGGAGTGGTGTGGGGTGGAACTAGATGAACCTCTTGGAAAGAATGATGGAGCTGTGGCTGGAACCAGGTTTGTTTGGAATGATAGGTTTACAGTCAAACCTTTTGAACACTTGTCACTTCCTTTAAACCCTTGAACACTTTCACTATTTTCAAGACCTGTGAAATTATACTTTAATGAACTAGAAAATTGAGTTCAGTTGTGATGTTTCAAATTAAAATACTTGCTTGCTTAATATTAATTTCAAGAGTAATTCCTAACCTAGAGTGTGTACTGAATGCTGTTTTTTCCCCGTCAGGTTGGTGTCTTTGAGCTCAAAATATATTTTCTTAGGACCTTTTTGTTTTTAGTTTTTAGGAATTTTTTTTTTCATTCTCTAACTCCTTATTAGATGATATAGGCACGTACTAGTTAGGTACTGAAGAAACCTTGTGTGGTTTGCTTTTATTCCGGGTAGCAGTCAGTCAGATGCAAGCTGGGATTTTTTGTCAGTTTAATTACATTTTCACATTTGTCACAACTCTGGGAGTAGTCGGGCTTGATTTCTAGTGCACTATCCCACTGAGTATAGTGATAATGCTATCTCCAATGGAGCATCCAGCTTCAGCACCTGTTGTTCCTCTGTTGAATTTTGCTGATGCATTTTAGAACTTTAGAACTGTTTACAGAATATTGAAGTTTGATGCAGAACTTTCCCCTTCTATGGGCTTCAGTTGACACTAGCCCCATCTCAAAAAGGTAAGCTTTAAAAAGTTAATTGCACTAATTTAAAAGTAAAGGTTTAAAAAGAATGCTTTTTATCTGTTGCAGATATTTTCAATGCCAGACGAAGTATGGTCTGTTTGCACCAGTTCACAAGGTTACCAAAATTGGATTTCCCTCCACAACACCAGCTAAAGCCAAGACAACTGTACGAAAAATTGTAGCCACTCCATCAAATCTCAAGCGCAGTCCTAGTGCATCATCCATAAGCTCTTTGAGCTCCATAGCATCTTCTATCAGTGGTAGACCTAGTCGTTCAGGATTGGTAAGAAATTGTATTGATCTCAAAACCTTTTTGAACTATCCTTGTGAAGTTGTGAAATGGCGTTTAATGCTAAATTTTAAATTATATTCATAAAAGACAGTTGGTGGTACTTTTGCCTAAGTGGAGCAAAAGTCATTTGGAGAGATGGCAGGACTTGGTCGCCAATACCAATTTTAATGTCATTTGAGGGTGGTGGAGAGGAGCAGCCAGTTTGTAATCGTGTCTGATTTCTTTACCAGTTTGTTTTTTTCTAAAGTTCATGGGAATTACTGCTGTCTTCAACTGTGAATCCTGTTTTAGCCTATATGTTTGGTGCTGGAAATTGTTTTGTCAATTGTCTCTATATTCTGACGTATGAAATTTTGTGTTCAATTTGCTCTGCTATTCACTGCCTTTATTACTTGCCACTTAAATTCCCTCTCTCAGTGCATTCTGTTGCTCCTGTATGTAGTTACAGAATTGTCCTTGGGTTTATAATGTTTACTTGGTTTTTTCTTCTTGCTCATCCTATGTTGTTTCCAGGTTAGGTGGTAATATTTCTGTTGGTTAGCCCTATTGCATAACATTAATCAATGTAACTTTATGCTCATAGTGCCATCTGCAGTTACATTTTCCCCAACATTGTGGGATTAAATAACATTTTCAATATTTAATGGTCATTGATATTAGGATGATTGAATGCTCCTCATTGGATTTTTGCAAAATGTTGATATAAATAACAGCAAGAGCTTTGCTTTTTTTCAACCAAATAAGTATTTTATCTTGATTATTAAAATGGCACCACCGCCCTTCACTGGACTGAATGGTTACATATTTTTCCGACCACGAGAGCAGGTGGTAAATCTTGCAAATTTTCTTCGATTTCTTTTCCTCGTGTTGCATGTTGTTTTTTCTGAATCAACCAGATCACAGTATTTGCATTAGTTCATGGTTTTGTTTCATGCATTCATCCTAGCTGCGTCATTGGGAATCGTGTTGCAAAACAAGGGGATGAGAGGTGGTATAACAGAGGGAATAAAATGAGTCATCCAATGAAAAAGGAATCTGCCATAATATACACAAATGTAATTATAATGACTGAAATGTTAACTTTTTTTTCCAGTTAACAGAAACATCCTCGCGCTATGCAAGAAAAATTTCAGGTACCACTGCATTACAGGAGGCTTTAAAAGAAAAGCAGCAACATATTGAGCAGCTTCTGGCTGAACGAGATCTGGAAAGGGCAGAAGTTGCTAAAGCAACTAGCCACGTGGGAGAAGTTGAACAGGAGCTCACGTTACTTCGGACAGGTCATGAGCAGGTAAGGAATTAAGGCAGTGAGCTTAATGGAGTTTACGGTTATAGAATGTATAATAGAAATTTGACGTAAAGTGTTTTTGATATGTACAAGAAGAATGCAATCTGCAAAGTGCTTGATTGAAGGGTCCAGCATGGAAAAGGTGGAGGCCCTCAGACCTCTCTCCTTGCCCCTCGTTTCTCCACTTCCATTGGATTTCTTTGGAAACATTTTAATGAACTTCTCGCAATGTACTTGCCAACAGTGTTGAAATTTCTTTCATTTCATGCAGCATGTATTGGAGATGGAGACAAAGATGGACCAGTTACGAGCACTAGTTGAGGCTGCTGATAGAGAGAAGGTGGAGCTGCTGAACCAGCTAGAGGAAGAAAAAAGGTGCCAGTTACTAAGATGAATTTCAGTGTGTTGTGAACAAGTGACTTCTGTACGAGCGTATCATAAAACTAATAGGTATTTTAAGGAACTGACAATGGTGACTCTTTACCGAAGTTACCGTCAATCACATGAAGCTTTATTTGATATGACTCAAGCTTAATTAATCTTAAAACTCCAAACACTATGCTCATAGCAAATTTCTATTTTTTTAAATGTGAATTGAAAAGACTTGTCTTCTGATTATGGTATTCTCACTGACTTCCAGATGAGCATTGAAAACTTCAGGATATGGTATTCTTTCTCCTTAATGGTGTCAGTTGTGTCTTCCAGGAATGATCTGTTTTCTTTTATCAACAGGAAAGTGGAAGATCTTCAGTTCCGTGTAGAGGAAGAGTCCATTACCAAAGGTGACTTAGAGGTAAACAAACTTGTTTTGCAAAGAATCTGAACCTGACATGGTGGTGATTCAGAAACTACTTACATTTCCGATCTTAAAAACTTTAGCTGCCAGTATTCAAGTATCCAGAAAGCATTGATCCTGAATGTCGCCAACACTTTTTTATATTAAAAAAAGGATGAGAGGTGTGAACAGTTCTTATCAGTAACTGATAACTGCTGGTTAAGAGCTAATTGGGGTTTATGCAATAGAAAATTTCAGATTAATTGCTGTTGAATGATTGGATTGTTTGCCATGACGCTTGTGGCTTGGTGGCTGTAGTGATGGCAAAAAATTATTGATCAATAGTTTGTTATCTGACATTGTCACCACAAAGTTTTGTTTTAAATGATTAACGTTTTGGTAATGTAATTATTTCTTCAAGAAGAAAGGTTTATTCTCTTTGCGTTTAACCAGTTCCATTGCTGCTTTATAATTTTCTTTGCTCAACTTGGGTACTCAAACATATGGAAATCTGAGCTGAATTTATAAAACTGGCAGCCTTTGGTTCAATGAATCAGAATTACTTTAGTCTGTTCATAAAAAAGGAGGTTGTCCCTGGTCTCTTTATAGACATTCCAATCATAGTGGTACAAGGTATGACAGAACATATGGAACTTAGGAGCTTTTGCCTAACTTTCTTTTAAATCACAAGTTATCGCTAACTGTTGAGAGCTATCCAGTAGATCTTGGACTTTTAAGGTGCTGCATAAAGTTTTGTGTTCTCAGAAGATTAAATGGATATAATTAGATAATTTGCTTATGGTCTGTTGAAAGTGAGAGGTTAATGGCTCAAAATGCCTGGAAGTGAGGACAGGCCACTTTTTCAACTAATTTAATATGAAGTGGAAAATCAATGCCATAAAAGAAGTGATGCAAAAGTTAGAGCTAAGGTTTTGTGAATTGAATATAAGTTCTGTCAGTATTTCAGTATTAAACTTTAAAAAGAAGCCTTCACATTAACATTACAAAGTATCTCCCTATTTGTTGAGTGTTGTGACTGTTACCTCAGAAAGGTCATTGGTAGCTGAAAAATTTCAGTATCCTGGAATTACAATTTTTGATTTATGGAAAAGATGGCTTCTGTGAAGCATCAGAGAACCAAAGTGGGATTAACTGTATTATAAAACATATGAATAAAAATATAATACAATTTAAATACTGCTATGAAGTCTGCCTTTTAACCAGTTTCTTAACTTGAAGATAAAGATATTTAAGATATTATATTTTAAGTTTTAACCCATGCCCTTTTTATGGTTCTGCAATGAAATAAGCATTTAAAGCACATAGACAATTTTTTAAACATTGCTTTTGTGGCATGAATAAATTTCAAAAAATGTCATTGGTCCACATTTGTTTTCATTGATTTGGAAATGCATTGAGATTTTTGCATCTGATTTAAATATTAATTGTCGGTTTATTTAAATACCAGTTTTAAATAGCAGACATAGGAAATGGTTGTGTCAGAAGTATAACATCCCAACATTTATATTCAAGAAAAATCGCCAAAGAATGTACTTTAGTAAGAATATAATTTTTTAAACCATTAAAAATAAACTTTGAACATATTTCATGTTGTAATTTGCTTTACTTGTATTCACCACAAATACTATTTATCTGATCACTTGCTGATTTTAATTTTCATGAAGTTTGTGCACAAATTAATTAAATGTAATGGATTAGGATAAGAAACAGACCTGGGCAAGCTAAAGACTTTAGAAGCAAGTTAAAGAAACTCTTTGGACCAAATTCTGCCAGTTTTACAGGAAACTTTGGATGTCTTCAAAACCAGAATTGGCTCAATGTATTGTAGTATAAAATATGATTGTTATTTTGATCTATGGAAACGTGGAGCTTATTTCAGAGCATCAATGTAGAAAGTGATACTGTTGTCTCAAAATACTGGCCAGAAGTAAACAAAGAAAAGCTATAGTTGACAACTTGTTCATGAGCACAATTAATAAGTTGTTGATCTATTTATAGAGAACTCTGGTAACCCAGTGGCTTGAGCATTTAATCCAGAGCAATAAATGATTCTTGCATTACTATATTGTGTATTATTTTAAAAAATTCTTTGTCCTCCCCATGACTCAATGACCTTTGCACAGTAAGTAGCTGAGCAGTTCCACTCAAAAAATCTCCTGGTTAAATCCGGGGTTTGCATAGTTGACTGATCTCAGCTAGTGTGGGACTTTCCCTTTTGGAAGGGGAGAACTGACCAGTATTTACTACTGATCTTTGTCCAGTAACCCTGCTAAAAGAAGGCAAAAACAGACTGAAAAGTGCATGACTTGATTGACTTTCACAGTCAAGTTGCTAGCTGAGGCTCATAATCAAAATTTATGTATGATTAATGCAAACCAAGTGAGATGCTGGAGAGGGCTTCTTGGTCCATATTCCATAAATAATTGAACTATTACAGGAAAAGAGAGAAAAATGGCAAGAAAAGTAATGATTTCTTTTTTTTAAATTGAAAATGTACATTGAAAGGGAGAAGAATTTAAACGGGTTTGATGGTATGGTAAGTGGTTAAACACCAAATTGATAGCTTTGACACTGGTGTCGCATAGTGGCCATATTTATATAAAAAGATTGCAGGGACTTTTTAGACAGTATTGTGCTGAATTTATTACTTTTTAGACTACAAAGTTGTAATAAGTACTTTCTCCTGAGAGTTGTAGATTAATATAGAGAATAGTATGTGGTGTAGCAATTGTGAAGACATCCAATGTTTAAAATAGTTTCTAATCAGAGCAATTCAAAATACTACTTTGGAACAAATTGCAGAACTAACTGTACTGACTGATTTCTCAGACTTGACCTACTGATATGCATGTTGCTTTCACAGCTGCAAAGAATGAAAAGCAATATTTGTGATGAGTGATTATGCTGTAAACCCCTAATCAGAAACAGGATTGTTATTATTTGTTTGTCATCTGTTACTTAAAATCGATCTACCACTTAAGCATCACTTTCAGTACAATTTATTACTCCTTCATTTTAAAAATAATACCTAGGTATTTAACTAATGCTTTGTAAAAACTAAATAAAAATTGTGTTAGCGTATTTCTCCTTCATTTTTGAGATTTGTACAGAAGCATGAGTTTTGATTCATCAATTCAAGGAGAAATTTTAGAACTGTTCCGTGCCTCCCATAAGATTTCAAGTGCATAGTTAGTTTGGGCTCCCTTGTAATGTGATTAGTGGTTGTTTATCTTTCCTGGTTTCTGATCTACCACTCCACTGTTGTACACCATTGTGAAATTTACAAGGAGACACCATTTTTATTTTTTAGCCTTCTCTGCATCATGGGCCTCAATTCTGCAGCTGCTCACTTTGGGCAAGTATAACTGGTGAAATGATATACCACCATGTATACTGTCTTGAGGAAATTACTCGTTACATTGAAAAGGAACTATCCTAACCTTTTAGTTACTCCGGTAATGATGATGGTTTTGATTGTAATGGTATTGCAATAGTGAGACTGGGAAGTTTCACTGTTCTTTATCATGTGAAACTGCAGGGACGTTTTTAGCTAAGGTCAGAAATTGAGGTCATCAGTGAACGCTCCTTTATGTAGTGTATTACAGAAGTTCCTGCATAAGGCAATCTTTAGAAATCACTCAATTGATGTGTATTTTCTCTTACCCTGCAATATTATGATTGAAAATCCCATTAAAGTTTTGATAATTGACCAGACCTGGGTAAATACCTGACATTTATGACTGTACGAGTCATAAATTCTGTGGAGAGCCTTCCTCGGCCCAGTGGTAGTGGGTTTTCAGATATATAATCACCATCTGATTGAGTGGACCTTGGCTGTTGTGTTATGAAGCGTGAACATCAGTTTAATGCTCCTGAGGCCAGAGATGTCACAGTGTATGGGCAATTGTCTGTAATGATGGTCTTCCTTGTCTTTTCATTGATGCTTTTTGTCCACTTTCTCAATCCCTGCCTCAAAAAATGCTGGAGGTCATTCATGCAGTCTTGTTAGCCTCCTACTGCATGAGTCGTGTCTTGACATTTGTGAAGCAGCGTGACTTTTTGAGCTTACTACCACAAGAATTTCAGCTATTCAATGCCATTAGTGGTGCAGGCCATAACAATAACCTGTTTGTTGCTTTGTTTACCACCATTGCACATTTTCACCGTTAAACATCAAAGAGTGGTCTGGTGGTTGTCAGTTAAACAGTCATCCATACTAAAGACCCCTTTGAGATGCACTTCTTCAGTTTTTGGGTGAGACCATTTTGGAGGCAATAATTTGTCTTTGCTACCATAATCATCCTATCTCATTGCTTACTGAGTGGAAGACTATGCCGTGTCTTGAAACAGATCAGTGAATTGTCACTACAGATGAACTCCATGTGACCCAGCTTTTTTACCCAGGAACTCCTTTTTCCAGCAGGATTGGGCCAAAGATGGGGAGCATTTCCTGTTTGGACTGTCTTGAACCCTGTTTGGAGAGCTTCTTTAGTGTTGGGAGAGGGAGCTGTGCTTCATTCTAGCAAGGGATAGATTACCTACCAGTCAGCTGTTCTGGCATGTTACACTGTGTTTCAGAATGGTGGACAAACTTAATGTGGGAATCTTCCAGTCTGTCACAATGTACACTGTCTACTTTGCACCCTGATCTTCAACTTGACGTGTCAACTTCACCTTTTCCCACAGGTTCAGCTATAATTGCATGCCGTTTCATAGAGAGATCTTAATGTCTCATGATAACTCATTCAGTTTTGATTATTCCACACACTTTTGTCAATGCTCTGATTGCTTGGCGCATCCATGCAACAAGTTTGGATGTGTTATTGATCCGAAGTTATCAGTGTGGAATTTCAGCTTATCACCAGCATTCTTATATTGGATTTTCTATTTTGCTGGCAGGAGAAGCTGACGACTTTGAAACAGCTGAAATCTTTCAGTATTAAAATTATTAACGGATTTTGGAATTGTCTCAGGAACTCAGCAAATTATTCTGAACTTGTGTTGGGAATGATATTAACGTAGCTACATGATTGGCTATCGAACAGAAGAAATAATCAGGAAAGATGGGTCTTTTTCGTCTATAATTAGAGGGTTGCCACAGGTCTCAAAATTGGAGCCTCAACTAATTACCATCTAAGTTAATCACTTGGCTAAAGGGACTGACTGTACTGTAGTCATAATTGCTGCTGAGACAAGGTAGGGAAGCAAGTTGTGATGAGGCTACAAAGTGTCTGCAATGGGGTGTAGATAGGTTATTTAACAGGCAATAAGTTGGCAGATGCAATATTATGTGGGAAAATATGAACTTGCCTACTTTCTCAGGAAAAATTGAAAAGCAGAATATTATTTTCATAGTGTGAGACAGCAAAATGCAGTGGTGCAGAGCATGGACTGTTCTTGTACATGAATCATGAATTGTTAGCATGTCGTTCAAGCAAGCATTTAAGAAAGCAAATAGTCTGTTGATCTTTTATTTCTACGGAATAAAGTATTAAAGTAGGGACTTCTTGCTACAGCTGTACAGGGAATTAGCAATACCACCTAGAGCACAATGCACAGTTTGCTGACTTTCAGGAAAGGATGTACTTGCATTGGAAGTTCAAAGAAGGTTCACTCCTCTGATTCCTGGGTTGAAAGGGGTGTCCTATGAGGAGGTTGATCTTAAATGATCTTATTGAAAGACTGTAAAATTCTGGGGGACTTTAAAGAGTAGATGCTGAGAGAATGTTTTCTGTTTTGGCAGAATCTAATTAAGATGCTGAGTTTCAAAATAATGGGTGTCTCATTTAAATTAAAGATGAGGAATTTCATCTGAGTTGTTGGTCTTTGAAATTCTTTTCCATAGAGAATAGTGAGACTAGGCCATTGAATACTTTCATGGCTCAGTCGGACAGTTTTGTTTTTTTTGATTTGACAAGGGAATTTGGCATTATGGATAACAGGTAAGAAAGTGGGGTTAGGGCCATAATCCGTTCAGTCGTCATCTTATCGAATGGTGGATCAGGTTCGAATGGCCGGCTGACTGGCATGGTGCTTCTGTGTCTTGTGTTCTCATACCCTATCAAATGATTACGAAATAAACACCCTACTGCACGAGGAATGTTTACAAAGTAATTTGAGGTAAACAATAGCTTTGTATCGTTGTCATTTGAACTCTGGAGTGTGCCTTTGGGCAATGATCTGTGTGTGAAATCTGAGCTTGTAAAAGAAGGCCTACATCAATTGAGGCTGTAAAGGATATTCTGGACACAATCATGGCCAGTTAATCCCCATTGCTTGTTTCTTGAAAAATACTGATACAATTTTTTTGTAGACTTCACAGGGAGGCATGTGACTAGTTTCATTTTTTTTTTTTGCAATTGTGTGCACAAATGACCAATTCCAAACTTGGGTGCACTGAAAACTCCTCTTCTACAAACAAAAATGTTCTGAGAAATATACTTTTAATTATAATATAACCCAATGATGGACAAAAAGTTTAATTGATATTAAAAGTGACAAGTAAAACAAGTTTGTTCTTGTTCTCTGCTCTTTAAAATGTGTTACCTTCAGTATAATTTCAAATCTGATTTCAGTTCAGTTAAACTAATTATATTTCAAACACAAAGGGGTTTACAGTATTAAACTAAATTTGAGTATTAACTGTTCTGATTTGAACTATGTTGGTATTTAAAACTATACACTGTCTGCATGAAACTTGAATCTGCCTTTTTAAAACTGTATTTCCTTTTTTAATTCCCCATTTATCTTTTCCTCTGTACCTTTGGTACAATTTTCCATTAAACGTTTCTGTTTCCTTCCATTCTTGTTTTTGTGTCCAATTTACCTTTTGCTTTCCTAACTGTTATAAAAGGCAGAAGGTGCTGGTGGATAAGCCTGCATGTGGCTCCCTCCTGTCGTGCTGGCATGTGATGGTGGCACTGGTGTGTTCTCTTCCTCTCCCTTTTTACTAACAGACGCAGACCAAACTGGAGCATGCCCGCATTAAGGAGCTTGAACAGAGCCTGCTCTTTGAAAAGACCAAAGCTGAAAAACTCCAGAGGGAGTTAGAAGACACTAGGGTAATGGATTTCACTGTTTTGATGAACTCCATTCAGATTATCAGCATGTACCCAAAACTGGTTATAAGTCAGTATGATTAACTTTATCATGATGCTTGACCCTACCAAAGAAAACGTCTACCAGTATATGAAGTTTTTTTCCTGTTTTAGTAGCGTCAGGTACACTTTAGAATTAAATTTCGGCAATATCAGATCTCAAAGCGTTGAATAACCAAACATCCTTTTTATCAAGGAAATGTGTTTCTGATATGTCCTTACTTTTAGGTCTTAATCCGTGCACCCTGCCTTAACTGAGTGAGCAAATACAGTCTGCTCCTTAGCTGCTCCTAATGGTTCTGTTTAACCCGTTGATGAGAGTGTATGAGAGATGTTGACACTAACATAACTTTCAGTTTGTCCCTCATTTGCTCAAAAAATTACCTAAGCAGGGCATTTTCCTGAAGATCTATCTTAAAACTGGGCATTGCTATTCTGGAGTCAAATATCAGCCTACATTCTACCATAAACAATATATTTTTGTACTAGTGTGTTATGACAATAGGTCATCTGCATGGTCAGTTGTGCCTAGTAATTTTTTTGATTAAATCAGAAGTAAAGCAATTTCTTGAACAAAGGTACCCAGGTAAATACTTTGTGCAAATAAATACCACTTCACGCACTCCAAACTTATCAAAGTACCGCCTTCATTATCAAAAAAATTTCCTCAAGTTTCCTACAGGACCTATTTCACTAAAGATATGATCTAGTTACAACAGATGAGGAATTGTGGAGTGCACATGCTAATTTGCATTAATAAGCATGGAAGTATGGTTGCCCTGTTTTCAAACTGGATTGACCTGGAGATGCATTGTTACACTTAAGCATTTTGGACAAGCTACTATATTCTTCATAAAATCCAAAAGAACTGAGGATGCTATAAATCAGGAACAATAACAAAGTTGCTGGAAAAGCTCAGCTGGTCTGGCAGCAGCTGTGAAGAAAAAAAACAGAGACAACGTTTCAGGTCTGAGGAAGGGTCACCGGACCTGAAGCGTTAACTCTGACTTTTTTCTTCACAGCTGCTGCCAGACCTGCTGAGCTTTTCCAGCAACTTTGTTATTGTTCCTACTTTATCCTTCTTTTATTTTCTCTGTTTCCACAGGCCTCACTAACCTATGAAAGAGCTACAAAAGAGCATACTGGTTGCCCTAATTTTAATCATCCTGCAAATCCCCACTACAATTCCGTTTCCTCGCCACTGATTTAATTTCCAGTCCAGAACATTGGCCAGGCAGATCCATAATTATTTCACCCTTGGAGTTGTCCTTGACCAGAGATGGTCCCCAAACCCATACCCTGCTCATTGCCAAGGCAAACTACCTCTACTTCAATAATTTTGCGCATCTTCATCCTGCCTCAGTCCATCTACCACTGAAATCTTCACCTATATCTTCTGCCAGATTGTGTTCTCTTCACTGTTCCATCTTAAATGCTCTTACCTGTCTCCGCACTTGTACCAAATTAACCATCATTCTCTTGCTCATTGGTGGACTATAAGCAACCACAGATCGGTGTCTTAAATAGAACATTTCATTGTGTTCAGATCCCTTCATTGCCACAATCCTTGTAATCTTTCATCCTTCAAAACTTGAAGGCAATGAGTTCAAATTCCATTTCCTAGATCAGAAATTTAAATGCAGTGAGTTAAATAACTCTGGAATGAAAAATGAATAACAGTCTTGATGATTGTGAAACTATTTACTCTCGTAAAATCCCATCTTGTTTACTAATGACCTTTAGAGAAGGATATCTCCCACTTTTACCAGTTAAGTCTTCAGACTACAAGCAATATGGCTGACACCAAACTGCCCTCTCATTTGCCTAATGGCCCAATTCTGACGCAGTGTAATAAGAATAAAACCTGATGGATTGTCTGCCATCAGTTAGGCATCAGATTTGGCCACTACAAAGGGACACCAGTCCACACAATTCTGCAAAGTCCTCCTCACAAACATCTGAGGAATTGTGCCAAAACTGAGAACTGTGTCGTAGACTAATTGAATATCAGCTGAATATAGATTTGCTCAGAGAAATATGCTTCTCACTCAGTGCCCTAGACTCTTCCATCACCATCCCTGGGTATGTTTTATCTCAAATGAAGAACAGACCCAGCAGATGATGTGGTACCATTGTATCCAGTCAAGGAAGGATGACTGTGGAAGTCGTCATTTTTGAATCTGCACCCCACAAAATCTTACGGCTTCACATTAAATATGGGCAAGGAGAATCCTATTGATTATCCCTTCTTGTGCTCTGCCAGCTGAAGACCCAGTTTTCTTCCATTCTCATCACTGCTTGGAACAAAGTCTTCTCGTTCATGAACATCTGTCCGTCATCAAGTGGATTGGTAGCACCACCACTGATTTAGCTTACTTTGCCTTGAAGGGCAAAGCTGACACAATAGATCTGCAGTAGGTGGTGAGGGAACCAACATAATGGGAAAATGTACTTGGTCCTATACCAGTTTATCTATTTCAGATGCACCAGTCCATGACCGTGTTGGATGAAGTGATTATTTCAGTCGGTGCAGAGTCAAAGTCCTGCCTTCACACTCAGTACATCCTATCACTGTCCCAAATGGGATAGATTCTGAATATTTACAGTAGGTCAAAATTGGATTTCCATCAGTTATTGTGAACTATCATTTGCAGCAGAATTGCATTCCGACATAATCTGCAACTTTTTTTTTTGCCATGTTCTCTACCATTAGCACCAAGTCAGGGGACCACTTCAATGAAGAGTGTACGACTGCATGTTAGGAACAGTACAAGACATGCCTGAAACTGAGTTGCCAACTGGGTGAAACTATAACACAAGACTTAAATGCTTAAACAAGCTGAAGAATCTGCATCCAACTTCAGCCAGAAGAGCCAACCATTTTAGCCTCTTCCTGAGGTTCCCAGCATCTAAATTCCAGTCGTAAACCAATTTAGTTCACTCCACATCTTATCAAGAGCACCTTAAGGTGGGCAGGATGGATAGACAAAGTAGTTAGGAAGGCAAATGGGATACTTACCTTTATTAACTGAGACATGGAGTTTAAGAGCAAGAGGCTATGCTGGAACTGTATAAAATGTTGGTTAGACCACAGCTAGACTATTGTGCGCTGTTCTGGAATCCACATTATAGAAGGGATGTGATTGCACTGGAGAGAGTGCAGAGGAAATTTAGCATGATGTGGCCTGGGCTGGAGAGTTTTAATTGTGAAGAGATTGGATGGACTAGGGTTGTTTTCCTTAGAGTAGAGGAAGCTAAAGATGATGTATAAGATTGGGGGATATAGGGTAGACAGGAGGAAACTTTTCCCGTTGGTGGAGGGATCACTGATCATAGATTTAAGCTTAGGGGCAGGAGGTTTAGGGGGAATATGATAACATTTTTTTTCATCCAGCGGATGCTGGGAGTCAGGAATTCATTGCTCTTAAGGGTGGGAGAGGCAGAAATCCTCATACCATTTAAATATTTAGTTGTGCGTTTGCATAATGCCAAAGCATGCAAGACTATGGGCCAAGTGCTGGAAGGTGGGGCTAGAATAGCTAGGTGCTTGTTTTTGGTCGGTGCAGATTTGAAGGGCTGCAAGGCCTTTTACAGTGCAATAGACCTTTTCTGACTCTGCTCATGTTGAAGGCACTGCAAAATTTATGGATTCTGATAACATTCCATCAATAATACTGAAAACTTGTACTTCAGAAATAACCGTGGCCCTAGCCAAGTTGTTCCAGTACATTACAATATTGGATTGATCCAACATTATGGGAAATTCCCCAGGTATGTCCTGTCCATCAAAATCAGCATAAAACCAACCCTGCTAATTGCAAACCTGTCAGTCTATTCTCAATCATCAAAGTGATGGAAACTGTGATCAACGCTGCTATCAAACAGCACTTGCAAGGGAGTAGTAACCTGCTCCCTGACACAGTTTCCATACTGCCATGGCCACGCATCTCTTAACCTCATTATGGCCTTGGTCCAAACATGGACAAAGAGCTGCACTTCAGAGTTGAGAGAGTGACTGACCCTGACATCAAGGTAGTATTTAACTGTGTGTCATTAAGGATCTCAAGTAAAGCTGGAGTCATAGTCATACAACATGGAAACAGGCCCTTCGGTCCAACTAGTCCACATCAACCATGTTCCCAAATTAAACTAGTCCCACTTGTCTGCATTTGGCCCTATTCATGTAATTACCAAAATATCTTTTAATGTTGTAACTGTACCTGCAGCTACCACATCCTCTGGCAGTTCATTTCATGCAGAACCACTGTGTTTTTAAAAAAAAAAGTTGCCCCTCGTCCTTTTTAAAACATCATCTCGCCTTAAAAATATGCCCCCAATTTCAAATTCCCCCACCCTAGGGAAAAGACCCTTGCTATTCACTTTTTCTATGCCCCTCATGATTTTATGAACCTCCATAAGGTCATTCTTCAACCTCCTATGCTCCAGTGAAAAAAGTCCCAGCCTATTTTTATGTCTCAAACCCTCCATTTCTGGCAACATCCTGGTAAATCTTTTCTGAACCTCCTCCAATTTAATAATACACTTCCTATAGCAGGGTGACCAGAACTGCACACAGTACTCAAAAAGAGACCTCACCATTGTCCTATACAACCTCATAATGACATCCAAATTCCTATACTCCAAGGTATGAGCAATGAAGGCATGAGTGCTAAGCGCCTTCTTAACCACCCTGTCTACTTATGACGCAAATTTCAAAGAATTACGTACCTGAACCCCTGGGTCCCCTGAGTCGAAGAGATTTGAGGCGAAAACTCTGTTGTTTGCAGTCAGACCAAGTTCAAAGAAAGTTTGTTGTGGTTGGTGGAAGTCAATCACCTCCATTCAAGGACATCAGTGCAGGAGTTCCTGAAGGTGGTGTCAGAGGTACAACCATCTTCTGTATGTTCACTGATGATTCACAATGTTGAGCACCGTTTGAAACAACTCCGATATTAAAGCAGTGCCTGGGCATCATTTAGGCTTGGGTAGTAAGTAGTAAAGAACATTTGCTTCACTCAAGTGCCAGCAAATGATCATCTCCAACAAGAGAGAATTTAACTATTGATCCTTGATCTTCAATGGCATTACCTTGTTGAATGTCCCACCCTCATCAATTGAGGTGATCGTTGGCCAGAAGCTGAACTGGGCTAAGCTTGTAAATGCACTGTCTACAAAAGCGGGTCGGAGTCCTGGAATTCTACAGCAGGCAATTTACCCTCTGTCTCCCCATTGCCAGTCCACAAAGCACAAGTCAGGAGTGTGATGGGATACTCTCCCTCAACTACCTGGATGGGTACAATTCCAGAATGAGCACTGTTCCTGGCTGCAGGGTCTAGGCTAAAGCAGTCTACTTAATTGGCACCCCATCCATTACCTTCAATACCTATGCACAGTGTCAGCAGTATGTGCTATCAACAAAATGCACTGCAGTAAATTATCAAGGCTCCTTTGACAGTACCTTTCAAAAGAAGGGCAAGGGAATACCACCATCTGCAAGTTTCCTCCTAGTCAAGCACCGTTCTGACTTGGAACTTTATCCTATTCCTTCACTGTTGCTAGGTCAAAAACATGTAACTCTCTGCAGCACTATGGGTATCCCTAGACACCGACTAAAGCAGTTGAAGAATGCAACTCACTCAAGTTCTCTGGAGCAACTGGGCATGAGCAATAAATGTCAACCTAGCCAACAATACCCAGATTCCATAAACATCTTCATAATCATCTTCACCCAGAAGTGCTGAATGGATAATTTATTTGACCTCCTGAGATCTCCATCACAAATGTTAAATCTCAGCTAATTCAATTCAGTTCACTCCATGTGATATCAACTGAACACTCAGTGCAGTGGATGCAGCAAAGGCTATGGGCACTGATTGCCTCTGGCCTCTAACTGAACTATTCTAATAACTGTCCATGGACCCCTACCTGACAAAAGGAAGATCGCTCAGGTTTGCGTCTACAAAATGCAGGGGGAAATTCAATTTCACCTATTACTGTCTCAACAGACTACTTTGAATGTCAGCAAAGTTAGTACAGTGTACAACACCTTTCATGTCAGTATCATTTACTCACTGATCACTTATTGATACTCAGATTGGGCTCTGCCAGAAGCACTCAACTCCAGCCCATATTGCAGTCTTCTTATAACATAGACAAAAAAATTGAATTTCAGAGATAAGAGTGACTGCTCTTGACATTAAAGTGGCAGCTGACCGAGTATGGCATTGAGGAGGCCCAATAAAATTAAATTGGTGGCAATCAGTGAACACTGTCTACTGCCTGGAGTCCTAACTGAGCAAAACAGAAGTTGGACATGGTTGTTGGTGACCAATCGTTTCATTGTCAGGGTATCAACAATAGACTTCCTATGGGCAGTGTCCTTAGCCAGCTATCTTTAACTGCTTCACAAAAGAGCTTCCTCCTTCATGGTTGATTTATGTACTGTTTGTGTGCAAAAGCTGCAATATTTACTATTTACAAATAGCACTGCAATGACTTGCTCAGCTGCCTTCAACAGCAACTCCTAAACTGCACCTGTTTTGCTTAGGAGAACAAGGAAAGTTGATCACTATTCCTCCTTCATCATTGGACCAAAATCTTGGAACACCCTACCTAGCAGCATTGGGAGTATTTATAACTGACTACACTGGTTTAAGGATGTGGCTGACCACCACCTTCCGAAAAACAATTAAAGATGGTTGTTGAATACTGGCTTTGTCAGTGAAGACCACATCCTAAGAACAAATAAAAGGATTTTGCCTTCCTCTCCATTAGTCATTCGATGTATATACTTGAAGACACGATGCGCTGAATTTCTTTTCAGGGATCTTTACTTCTTTAAGATGCTTCTGAAAACCTACCTCTTTAACCATTAGTCATATGTCCTAATATCTCCTTTGACATCATCAATGTTTACCTGATTGCAGTCCTGAAGACCCTTGAGATGCTTGACTATCTTAAGTGCAAGATGTTATTGCTTTGAACTAGTCCAAGGAGTTTCTAGCTTAATGGTTTAAAAATGGTTTTTCTTCCTGATATGGGAATACCTACTTGGTTGTTTTGTTTTAGCAGAGGAACATGGCTGCGATTTCACAAGCCACAATGAACTGCACTTCATTTTAAAGGGAGATCATGTTGATTCAATAAAAGAGCAGTCCAATAAGAGTTTTCCATTTTGTTTTCACTGAAAATACTGAAGAACAAAATTGAACACCCCTGCAGTTAGTCTTTTAGAATAAAAAACCAGTGACTGTTGCTGTCCTGCATACTGGCTGAGAATTGATCTGATTCTCAAAAGTCAATTTGACTTAATTTGTGTGGATGTTTTGATAAAGGTCAAATGGTTAAATGTTGCTTCACAGTCTATAGAAGTCCGGCATACAGTTAGCTTTGAGCTCAAACATAATACTGACCCGAGTGGGCTGTTGTTCAGTTTAGTAATGAAAAACACTAACATTTTAAATAGTACTACATAAGTATTTTGGCATTACATGGCAAGTAGAAAGTGTGATAGTATTTTACTAATTTTTGGGATAGTATTCACTGTCAATGAGCTTGTGTTTTTAAAAGAAATCTCTCAAATCTTGAATGTTATTAAAGCTGCATTATTGCCATAAATTCTGTTCAAAATGGAAACTTCTGATTTGTGCATGTACAATGTTTGGTATATTGATTTTGCAACCTGACTGATATACCACTTTCTTTTAAATGATTATGAATATACAAGTTAAAGAAAGTGATCTTTGAATTCAGGGCTCGCCCACAGGCTGTAATACTTAAACTCTATGATATTCAACGCTGACTATTTGGAGAGTATTCAGAAGATAGCAATGGCATTGTTTCAGGACTTCAGACTCCAAGCTGCAAAATCTTTAGCCTTCATGAGCCGAAGTAAAATGGATATGGCAAATCCTTCAAATATTTGAAATACTGATAAGAATGATTAATGTAAATGGAATCAGAATTCTGTGAACTGAGTGTAGACTGAAGAGTAGAAGAATAAGAATTCTTGCCTAAATTTGTAGCATTTCTGCATTTTTAAATAGATTGTGATACAAAACAATAAACATTATGTCAGTTAGTACTTTAAAAGCTGGGTGAATATCTGATTTGAAGTAAGAGTAGGGATTATATTACAGAACATTAAGGAGTTTAGCTTGATGTTGATAGGAATTAAATGGAAAATCTACAGTACCTTGAGAAATGGATTGTATAGAACAGTTGTACCTAGTGGGTGCACGTACAGAAAGTACCAAGTAGCTTTTAAAAAAATCTGAAAGAATTACGGATGCTGAAAATTTGAAACAAAAAGACAAATTGCTGTAAAGTCTCAGCAGGTCTGACAGTATCCATGGAGATAAATCTGAATTAACATTTCAGGTCCAATGACCCTTGAAAAAGACCAAATAGCTTTTATCTTTGTGTTAATAACTATATTAACATTCAAAAGATTGTGGTTGACTCAGTTTGGTATTGTCTTGAATATAAAGAATATATCAATTTATTCACACTATATTCAGGAGTTTCTGTTTTCTTCCTGAAACTATTATGATCCATCTTTGTTTACTTTGAACAGTTGCTCGTAGTAAGAATATTATGCAAATGATGGCAAAAGACAGTACGTGGAAATTTATTTCTTTTATGCTTGCCATCCTTTCTGAAGGCAGCGACTGCCACTGGGATACCCATTCACTTTGTCAAAATGACCACATGCCTGGATAGTGTTGTCAGACTGTTAACCACAATAGTCAACACTGCCAAATCTGACTATTTTAGTCATTAGGCATCCACTTGTTTCAGTTTCCAAGCAGTAACTTGGGATGATTTCTTTTTATGAACTCTTTTCCAGATGATAGAAACAAGGCACTTCTTTTCCTGAACATCGTTTCTGCGAAGATCAACTAATTCAGAAAAGAATGCAGCTATTCCTTTATTTGGATTTGTTTTTACCATCTGTATCCATGGCTTTTGTTTACCATTTTGTAGCACAGTTTTCCATAAAATGGCTCTGTAGTACAGGTGTGAAAAAAATAAAATGCAGAGGAGTTTTTTTAAAAACTGTCCTCTTCCCCTAGCCATGCTCCTTTCTTGAGCTAGTGATCCGTCTCAAGTACAATTCCACAAGCAATGGATGTCCCCTGGACCCCTTTCCTTGGCATCCATTATTCTTGTGTTGTCTTGATGTTGAGTGTCAAGGTTAAAGAGGATTTCAGCAAATTCACATCATCTTGTCACATGCTTCACTACACAGAGATGAAAATTGAGTGCCCAGTGTGACACTTCGCTCTAATTTAGGCATATTGTATTGAATTGATGTGCCCTCACTATTCCCCTATATATTATCTAGGAATTTAGGCAAATAGTTGAGTTTGGAACTTTGCAGGTTTGTATACCTCCGCATCGTCTTGCATGATTCCCACACAGCCACTAGAAGAATTTCATGATTATTGATTGGTATTCTTTGTCAAAGCAAAACATGCTGTTCTTGTTATGACTAATTTCAAATACACCAACTGTATATTTACTTTTAAATTGTTAGTAAAGCTTTTGAAAGTTTTACAATAGTTTGCTTAGATATATTAGATACACAAATGTATCTCAATTACAATACTTAAGCATATTCTGAAGAAACATGAAAATATATCAGTGTATTTCATATTGTTATTTATACTTTCTTGGGGGAAATGCACAGGTGGCCACAGTATCTGAGAAATCAAGGATTATGGAGTTGGAAAGGGATCTTCTGTCTCGCACAAAAGAAGTTTCAGAACTTCGACATAGACTAATGAGCACTGGAGGCTCAGGTAGTGTGGATGGTACCCCTCCTCTCTTGGAAGAACTCAACTGTATGCGAGATAAGGTAACAACGATGAGCACAGAGCATCAAAATGAACTTGATGCACTCAAAGAAAAATTTGAAGCATCAGAAGCAGCCCATCAAAAGATTGTTAAACAGCTGCAAGCTGACAGTGGAAAAATATCCAAGGAGAATGAAATTCTTAAATCCAAATTGGATCAAGCCAATATTGAAAATTCAGAGGTTATTAATCTTTGGAAATGTAAGCTGGAGTCTGCGATTGAATCTCATCAGCAAGCCATGGAAGAACTCAAGTTGTCTTTCAGTAAAGGAGCAGGTGCCCAAACTACAGAGCTCCTAGAGCTGAGAAGTACCTTAGAAAAGCTTAAAACTGAGCATCAAATGGAACTTGAGAATATTAAAATTAAACAAGATTTTGAAAAGTCTAATTACCTAAAAAAGATAGAAGAACTAAAATCGCAACTATTAGCAGTTACTACAGAGAACGAGAAAGATACAGAAATTCTGAAGTCACAGCTGGAATCTGCAACAAATCAGCACCTGGAAGAGATGGAAGAGACCTTGGCAAAGTTACAAGACACTCAACTGAAGGTAAAGGAGTTGCAAGTGTTGCAGGATAGGTGTAATGAACAGGCCCAAATCATTGAAGCCCTAATGGCTAAAGTGACAATGGCTGAAGAAAAAGTGTTAGGATATGAATTGCTGCAAGAAGCTGCATCTCAAGGTAAAGAGGAGATCAGAAGGCTTGAAGAGAAGCTTATGGTCGTTGAGTCACAAAGGAAAAGCAGTGAAGCTTTAAAACTTTCTGAAGGTAGCAAGGTTTGTATAATTTTTCACCAATTTATTTTATTTTCCATTTCTCATCCCGTTTTAAAATTATGAGCATATTTAATTATTTAATCACAAAACGTCCATAAAATTAATTAACAGGGTGATAGGAAGCTGTGGTAAGTTTCTTTTGGTTTAATATTTGGAGTTCATTTTGTGAAATTTGAAAGAGGTGCTCTTGCAAATAAAAACTTCTAATGTCCATTATCTTCAAAAATAAAAAATAAATACAATATCAATGTTAACCTTTTTGTTCAGTTTGATTTACGAACTTTTGTTTCTAAGTCATAAAGACCTGCAATTCTCACGATTCAAATCCACGACTTTAAAAGAATCGAGATTTTTTTACCCCTTTCAGTAATTTTGACTGTCGCTTTTACAAGGGAACAGGCATTTTAGACAAGTGGATCTGACTGGCAAAGTATTATGAAATCGGTCTGTCCCATTTTTTTTAAGAATATTATGTTGTAAAATTTCTGTAGGAAGAAAATGAAGTGATGAATTTATAAATTTTTTTCAAAATCGGTATCATGTCCTGCTGTTTCTATAGCCCTTGATTATCATGTGTAATAAGTATTTTTGACATTGGAATGTGAGTCTTGAGCATATCTAGCACATTATTGTATGTGTTTTACATAACAGAAGTCAATTTTTCGAGAATCAGCATAGCCTAGGAAAGGTATGGCATCATTGATAGTTGCAAAGTCTTTTGCTCTGATGTAGGCTGTTCTGAATACTGATCCGTTTTATAAAGGAGTATCATAGAAATTTTCATGTGATCTTGCAGTATGGGAAGTGCATTGCTGTGGTAAAGTACTGTGTAACATCCAGGTGAAAAATAGTTTTGATATTACATAATGTTTGATTTAAATAAACATTTGAACTTCATGTTCCTGTAACAACATAATTGATATCACGGTAAATTTAGAAGCTGCATTTCTTTTTCTCTAATAAAAACTGCTTTTTTTGATAGCTGAATGTTATAGGTATAGGCACATGTATCGATAAGGTAAATGTAAACTATTCCCAAATTCTCAGCAATGACTACTGTAATACAGGCACTTGAAATGCATGACCACAATTGTACATTTGAAGACTTTTCTTTACCTTTAACAATGACAGTATTTGAATATCTGCATATATTTTGCCTTTGAATTATTATTCAAAAATAATCTAAATGATATATACTAGTACATCTTGGAAAATATTAAATATTGATTTCACTGTCTTGTACAAACTGAAACTAAAAGTTGTCTTCGTTTCAGTGTACGTTTTGCAGTTTTCAGAATAAAGTTGCATCTGTATTAGCTGAACAGCAGAATAACTAATTTAGGTGAATTTTTATGTTGGTTAATATTTGACTAGCACCATTCAATTCTTACTACATGATTGTCTGTTAAGTAGAACATAGAGAAACATGAGAGTGCCTTAATTTTGCTGAGAGTTCTAAATTTGGAGGGATGAGGCGTTTTCAGATGCAGATTGTTGTATTTTAACCATGTCAGTGAATAATTATGCTGCATTAGACTTTGACTCTTTGCCAAATTTTTTTCATCCATATGCTTGCATGTTATTTATTGATTTATCTACATTGTCAATTTTTGATTAAAACAAAGATAACATTTCTACATTTATATTAGTTTATTCTGCTAAAGTACTAAATTAAAGCTGCAATATTCAAAATAAATATTGGTTGATCCTCAATAAGAGACAAGTTAAACGTTTTATAAGAAGAATATACAAACATAACTGAAGAGAGAAATCAGTCTTGAACATTTACCCAGCACTTAATTTCTTTGTTGACCAACCTCCCTCGTTCTTAAGTTGTTACATAGGAGTTAACCAATCTGCCTCAGTTATTACTAATACTGTTGAGGCTCAAAAACCGAAATTTATAATACACAACAAGTAATATATGTATATCTATGTTTCTGTTCATGTATTGTTTTAGTCACGTTTGGAAAATTCACGTTGAGCTCTGTTTAAAATTTTAATGAATTATTTTGTATGTTGTAGCTTTAAATTTGTATTATGTCTCTTTTGAGTTTATTCTTGATTTCTGCTGTTTCGGGACATTCATCCATTTTGCTTTTTATTTTTGCAATGAATTTGCATGCTTTTATTAGGTTACTGACTTGACCAAACAGCTTGAGGAACAAGCTCAGGCAGTTATTGATTTGGAGAAAAATCTGGCTGTAGTGAGTCAGGATAAAAAAATTTTGGAACAGCAACTGCAATCCGTGGTGAGTGGCTCATTGTGTTTCATCTTCTGTATGGCAAAGTCTGTTTGAGATAGGAATAAGGCACTGTTTATAACTTTAAAAAAAAAGTAGATGCCTTGCAAAATATGAATTTTCATCAGCTGAAATCTTTCAACTGTTCGTCCCATCAAATAATTAGAACACTCAATACTTGGTTAGTTACTGTTCATGATCATGTTTGAGTGTTTATGTATATGTATATTGAAACCTACAAGATAGTGCCAGTAGTTTAGTAGCTGTTATTTTTCATCAGTCTTTAACAATATCTGAGACTGAATTTTTACGATTATAAATTTCCTGAATAGAATTTGTCTTATTTACAAAATCCTATTACTATAATATGTTGTTCTTTTCTTTCCTTGAATTGTAAGGGCTGTGGTAAGTGGCAAAAAAGGTTATTAACAAAAATTAATAAGCTCTCATTAACAAAAGTATGTTATGCAAATAAGTGACAATGCTTCCTGGGTCTTCTGATATTTTGTGGTGCCTAAAAACACATTTATTGTGATTATTGCAATGTCCCTATATTTAATACTATTGTGTGTGACTATTGTACATTTATAACCTTGAGCATTGAGGAAGTACTGATTTTTTTTTTTTTTTTTTTTAAAACCTGGGATGAAATGACTTGAAACTTTTAAAAGTAGTGTGCTTATTTTCAGAACGAAAAGCTTGACAGCACCTTGGAGACACAGCAAAAACTACAGCAGACTATGCAAGGTCAGTTAAACTTACTCAAGTACCATAAAGAGTTGCCCTGGTTAATTATGCTAAGGGCGTAAGATGTTTGCAGCAAAGATAATGTGTGGAATTAAGGGTGATGCGGTCAGATGAATAAAAAGATGGTTGGAGGACAAAAAGTAGACAGTTGTGTTGAATGAACATCTCTCAGCTGGAAAGATGTGACAAGTTCCACAGGAGTCTGTATTGAGGATACTTTGTATGAGATGTTGGGAGTTAGTTGAATTCTATCAAAATTTCCCCATGTCATTGGATTTTAAGATGCAATTAATAGAGGTGAAGATTACAAAAGACTTCAGGGTAGGAAATGCTAGCAAGATGGTCAGGGAGATGGTAAATGAAGTTTAGGGCGGAAGACATGAATTTCTCTTCGGAAGAAAAGCATCGGGATGTGTGCAAAGTATGATATCATTATCGAAGGTGAGTAGAAAGACTTTATATGTCGCAATGACTTTTTGTAGCTGAGAGCACACTAAAGCTTCACAAGTCACATCACTGAGCACTATCAAATAAAATTTGACATCCCCAGACCATGTTGTCAGGGCGGATGAACAAAACCTTGATCAATGAGGTAAATTTTGAGCAGTGTCTTAAAAGAAGAAAGAGGAACAAAGTCTAGAGGAGGGAGTTTGAGTATAGGGCTTTGGCTGCTGAAGGCATCCCCAATGGTGGAGGCAAGTTGAGTCAAGGCATTCAGAAAGAATATGGATTATTACCTGTACAGGAAGCTGTTGCCCTAGAGGGAGGAGCTAGGGAATTAAGATTCTATAAAGCATAGGGAGGGTAGAATTTAGGAAGTCCGCTAAGAGTGCATTGAGATAATCAAGTCTAGTCATTGCTAAAACGTAGTTGAGAGTTTTAGGAGCCACTGAGATGAGGCTAGTTGGAATTGGACATCTTACAAAGGTGGAAATAGGCGGCCTCTATGATGGTACAGATACATGGTAAGCAGTTCAACTTGGGGTCAGATACGTAATGAAGATTTGCAAAATGCCTGACTTAGCCTCAGGCAGTTACCTGGAAGAAATACAGAATTACTGGCAAGATTTGTCATGTTGACCAAAACCAATGCCTTGGGTCTTTCCAATATTTAGTTTGAAACTTTTGCTCAACCATTGCTTGATATTTAATGAGCAGTCAGACAGTTTAGAGACAGTGGAGGTGCCAAGAGAGGTGGTGGTGAGGTAAAGCTGTGTGTCATCAGAGTGTATGTGGAAATTTCGAGTGATATCATGTGAAAGTAGAAAGAAGGAAAACCACACAAAAATGCAAACTCGGGCCAGGGTGGAGTTGGTTTGGGGATTGCAGCTCGGGGGTTCTTAGAGGCCTGACTGAGGAGGGGAGTGTCAGAAGCAGCTAATTGGATGACTCATTTTTAGTGACCAAGAAATCCAAAAGCTTCTGCACATTGTTGGAGTGGAGGATGGAGGAGAAAGGTTTAAGAAGATCTCAACGGAGAAAAGAAACCAGGGGTTATCTTCACCTTCTACAGTGACCTTAAATGGTGAACGGTTTTGGCAGAAGAGGACATTATCTCATAGTATTTGTGATCCAGCCAGATCTGACAGTGACTGGCTAATCCACTTGTCCATCATATCAATTCAAGTCTTCATCCTTTCGATTTGAGGGAGCACGGATGAGGACCATCGCAGAAGAATGACCAGGATGTGACATTGGTTGCATGGTGACTAGGGCATTAGAAATCAAACTAATGATGTAATTGAGCAGGTTGGTAGCTAGTGAAATGGTACGATGAATGAAAGGCTGAAGAAGACATCTGGGATTTTGAAAATGCAGGTGTAAGTGTACTGGGAAAGAGTTGTTTTGCAAGAATAAATGCAGTTGTAACAAAAATGTGTGTGTGGGCAGTGAGTGACATAAGGAAGTTATCAGAGGTGGCCTTAAGTTACATAAACCATTAGCAGATAGCCTATATAAAAGAATCTAAAGCCGCTAAAGTGAAAACCAAATAATTGCTTCATGTTGAGATATGAAACATAAAGTCAAAGTTAAACATTCATGGTTTTGGTTCAGCTGATGGTGTAATATTGTTTGCAGTTTTGGACACCATTGTCGGAAAGATGTAAAAGCGATAGAAAAGATCCACTATGTTCAAGAGGATGTAATCTGGAATGAATAGTTGCAGTAATTAGGAGAGACTTGAAAAAATACTACTTTCTTTAAATAACTGATGAAAAGGTGAAGGGCTATTTCATAGAGATTTTCATGTTGCTGAAGGATTGTGATTAAGTTGGTTGTTGTGGTTTGTGTGGCATTAACAAACTGGAACAAAAAGAATTAATGCAGTAATTTGAAAACCCTATTTCAAGCAATGACTAGAGTACGATTAGGGCCAGTCAGGGACAGTAGTGGGAAGTTGTGCGTGGAGTCCGAAGAGAGAGGAGAGACGCTAAATGAATATTTTTTGTCAGTATTCACAAAGGAAAAAGACAATGTTGTCGAGGAGAATACTGAGATACAGGCTATTCGACTAGACAGGATTGAGGTTCATAAGGAGGTGGTGTTAGCAATTCTGGAAAGTGTGAGAATAGATAGGTCCCCTGGGCTGGATGGGATTTATCCTCGGATTCTCTGGGAAGCTAGGGAGGAGATTGCAGAGCCTTTGGTTTTGATCTTTATGTCATCATTGTCTACAGGAATAGTTCCAGAAGACTGGAGGATTGCAAATGTTGTCCCCTCGTTCAAGAAGGGGAGTAGAGACAACCCTGGTAATTATAGACCAGTGAGCCTTACTTCAGCTGTGGGTAAAGTGTTGGAAAGGATTATAAGAGAGAGGATTTATAATCATCTAGAAAGGAATAATTTGATTAGGGATAGTCAACACGGATTTGTGAAGGGTAGGTCGTGCCTCACAAACCTTATTGAGTTCTTTGAGAAGGTGACTAAACAGGTGGATGAGGGTAAAGCGGTTGATGTAGTGTACATGGATTTCAGTAAAACATTTGATAAGGTTCCCCACGGTAGGCTGTTGCAGAAAATACGGAGGCGTGGGATTGAGGGTGATTTAGTGGTTTGGATCAGAAATTGGCTAGTTGTAAGAAGACAGAGGGTGGTGGTTGATGGGAAATGTTCATCCTGGAGTTCAGTTACTAGTGGTGTACCGCAAGGATCTGTTTTGGGGCCACTGCTGTTTGTCATTTTTATAAATGATCTGGATGGGGGCGTAGAAGGATGGGTTAGTAAAGTTGCAGATGATACTAAAGTCGGTGGAGTTGTGGATAGTGCGGAAGAATGTTGCAGGTTACAGAGGGTCATAGATAAGCTGCAGAGCTGGGCTGAGAGGTGGAAAATGGAGTTTAATGCGGAAAAGTGTGAGTGATTCACTTTGGAAGGAGTCGATAGGGTTTTTAAGATGATGTACAGTGTGTTGGGTTTTATTGGTAGAGGGATTGAGTTTCGGAGCCATGAGGTCATGTTGCAGCTGTACAAAACTCTGGTGCGGCCGCATTTGGAGTATTGTGTGCAGTTCTGGTCGCCGCATTATAGGAAGGATGTGGAAGCATTGGAAAGGGTGCAGAGGAGATTTACCAGGATGTTGCCTGGTATGGAGGGAAGGTCTTATGAGGAAAGGCTGAGGGACTTGAGGCTGTTTTCGTTAGAGAGAAGAAGGTTAAGAGGTGACTTAATAGAGACATACAAGATGATCAGAGGATTAGATAGGGTGGACAGTGAGAGCCTTTTTCCTCAGATGGTGATGGCTAGCATGAGGGGACATAGCTTTAAATTGAGGAGTGATAGATATAGGACAGATGTCAGAGGTAGGTTCTTTACTCAGAGAGTAGTAAGGGCGTGGAATGCCCTGCCTGCAACAGTTGGAGACTCGCCAACTTTCAGGGCATTTAAATAGCCGTTGGATAAACCTATGGATGATAATGGAATAGTGTAGGCTAGCTGGGCTTCAGATTGGTTTCACAGGTCAGCGCAGGCCGAAGGGCCTGCACTGTGCTGTTATGTTCTATGTTCTATTTGCGTAAGGGGATGGTGAGAATGTGAAATTCTGTGCCACAAATCATTTTTGAAATTGAGCACTTATTTTTAAAAGAAAAATATATAATTACTTGAAAGGATTGCTGACTGTAGTAGGTAAACCGAGATGTTAGATTAGACAGTTCAGCTTTTGCAGGTTTTTACGGCTTGTGTTCACGTGTTCGTGATTCTTTGGGAGTAGGGAATAGAGAGGATTCCAGTCGCTGATCTTCAATCAGCCGCTGCATCTTGAAATGTGTGGGCATTAACATAATGTTTGACTCATTCTGGGATGAATCCTTGTAATTGACCATCCTACTAACCTTAGTTGTGCAGGTTAACACGTGAAGATGGCCAGTTGAGTGGGTGTTTGCATCAAAGAACTATCCTCCAGCATGAATAAGCAAAGTGTTTGGAAACCTGATATGGTAGCAATCATTGAATACTTTTGAAAGGGTAATAGCCATTCTTTAATGCTTGGGGCAAAAATAGCCTTTAGTATTTTTTAAAGCTTTTATCCCATGATCTTAAGTAAATTAAAATATATTCTTGACGTTTCATTTTCATAATTAGAAACACTTGCAGAATTGAATGTGAAAGAAGAACAGAACACGTCACTTTCTGCTGAATTATTAGAGCTAAAATCACAGCTCTCTGGTGAGCAATTTGTGAATTCACTGAAACTAAATTTCAAATAAGTTTTTTTCTTTTTTTTTCTTTTTCATATGTAATTTGTACAAAAAAAATTGCGCATCAAGGAAGGCATTACTTCTATCTACCTATGTTCCAGGGATCATGAAACCATTTACCAATATCAAAATCAATCTTGTGTGCTTTTAACTGGTGGAACCTTTTGGGAGATCTATTAGTTTCCAGTTTCTCCGGTTCCAATTTAGAGCTGTTTGGGTGCTCCATCAAAGCATCCCAACTGTGGATCGTATCCATGAGCCTAAATGACTGAATATGCTAATTCATTATAGGAGTAATCACCCAGCCTTTCTATTAGTTCATGCTGTGATTTCAGTGTGAAACTACTGCACAGTCCACCATGCCATATCTGGTACTTTAGGGAACCTCATAATAATGAGATCTTGAAATTATTTGTCTCACTTCATCTTGACAAGTCGGATTTGAGAGTGGCTGATCTAAGCACTTTATCAGGAGGAAGCAAATATAAACTCTGAAAAGGAAGGAGAAGGGAAATGGAAAGATTTTGAGAAGAGACATATTTAGGATGCTTTTCGAAACAGGAAATTTCAAGATCCAGAGGATTGTAGCATAATTACTTGCAGTTACCACTGAAAATAAGAAAGAAAACTTGGTGTGTGAACTAAAGGCTGGGGAGACCACCAAGGTGGGATAGAATATAAGGCATTGAAGGATTTTAAACAAGCAGGACAATTTATCAATTGAAAAGGTCATTGAGTCCAGAACAGTTTAGCCAAGGACCGAGGTGACAGTATCATGGGATTTAGTTTACTTTGTGAGTTGTAGCATTTTGGTTGACCCCTATGTTGTGGAAGCGGTGGAACTATTGAGGAGGACTTAGCTTTTAAAGGTTCAATTGCTGCAATCATTGTCTTTTTAGGCACTATCTCCAAAAATCCATAATTGCAATTGCTAACTCCTGAATTGAACAAATGTACCATTTTTGAAAGTCTAACCTTTTCTGAAAATATTTACACATTTGAGACTTTTTGAGATATTTCAAAGTTTGAAAGATTTTTATGACTTTCTTTGCAGCACTTCTTATGCTTTGCTTTATTTTTGCGGTTTATATGGTTTTGTTGTTGGCTCCTGCTTTTATCAGCTCTGGAGAGAAAAATGAAAGTTGAAGAGGAAAAGGCAGAGCAGTTGACTCGAGATAAATCCAAACTTGAAAATACCATCTGTGAAATGATGAAATCTTCAGGGGATAACTCTGCACAGCTCACAAAGATGAATGAAGAGTTGAAAGAGAAAGAAAGGTGCCTTGTTAAACATTGCTTGTGTGCAATTATCAAATGTTTGTTGTTAGCGAACAAATTATTTACTCATGATTTACCAAGTCCAAAACTGATTTTTGTCTCTTAATAAAAGTTATTTATAAAGTTACAGAGAAACCGGTTCACAATCAATAAGATTTTCTTTCAGATATGAGAATGTAGGCTAATAGAAAACAGTACAATGAATCCTGTTTTACTGTAGGGATTCAATGATTCCACATTATTAATGGTTTTTCTGTCTCTTTTTGGACATTTTTCTTTCTCTATATATTTAAAGATTAAGTAATAGCTGTTTCTTTCCTCTTTAGGAAACGAGAGGAATTACAAGCTCTGTATCATCAATCCAATGAAAAGATTGCTAGTTTACAGGAAAGTTTGGAGCAACTTGCATGTAAATCAGAACAGACTCAGCAGGAGGATCAGCAGAAATATCAGCTTGAACTTAAAGCAATGTTGGAAAAAATAACAGACCTGGTATAAGTGACCATTCAGTTGTTTTATTCCCCTCCCCCGCAACGCTCGCTTTGATTAAATTTCTAATGACAAAGAAATTTTAAATCCTTCTGAAGAAGAAAGCTTTGTACATGCAGCAATTTGAATACCTACTTAATACAAGTTAACCAATTTCATCATTAGTTCATTGTTTTGATTGTATAATTAATTTTTAAATGGATGCAATTCAAATGTATCATGCGTAAATGAAACATGATTTGATGCCCTATGAATTGGTGATTAACTGATTGGAATGTGACACTAGTGCTTTTACGTATTTCCTCTCGAATGTGCTGTGTTATAAATTTATTTTAAATGTAAAAATCAGAAAAACGTATTTTTAAAAAAAAAGCATATACTGGCAAATTTGTTTCCCTGTATTACATTTTGGGATTTTCTCAACATTTGCAGAAATAACATCTTAATTTCTTTCTATACTGCCTTTTCCACTTCAAGAATAGATATTTTTGTAAATTCATAATTTTTAAGATATATTCCCTTATATATGTAGAAAAGTTATAAATATATTTTAGATTTTGTGCTACATTATTAATTGGTTGAAAGTTGTAGGCGTTCTGATTTTGTTGATTCCCACAGCAAACGCAGGTGGAGACACACAGTGCACACAACAAGGAGCTGCAAATTACTCATGAGAAAGTCCTTTCAGAAATAAATGCAAAAAATGATACTCTAGTGAAAGAGCTTACTCAAGACCTAGAGAAAACCAAACAAGCACTGAATAACTCCCAAGAGAAGAATACCGAAAGGGAAAAACTGGTGGAAGAGTTGAAGCAGCAAGTGGAAGAGATCCAGGTATTCCTGCAAATATTTCATTTGATTTGTCTCAGTTTTGAACATTTTTAAAAGCTGTATATTAACTATTTATTTTGCATTATAGCAATTTGTTATTTTAAATAACTATGTTCTGATTTAATGTGTGTTTGCCTGCATCCAAGACGTTGCTGTGCTCTTTATTTTAATATAATCTTTTTAAACTTGTGATGGTGCATTTTCTGATTTGCAACTATACTTGCAGTATCTTAGCCAAAAAATATACTATTTGTGTGGTAAATGGTAATTCTAAATGGAATTTAATTCTCTACTCTACATTTGATGTTTTGAGATTTCTACAGCTCATTTTACATTTATGATTATGTGGCCTCTGAATCAACAACAAGTTACTGTCATGCAGTGGACTTTTGTAGATCCTGCATGATTTTACATCAGAGCTACTTATGTTGTCCTACTAAATCACTCTCTAGACTTAGATAATTAGATTAAAATAACCTACTTTAACTGCGTTTGCAGCAATTAAATGTTAGAACCAGTAATTAAATATTCACATCAATTGACATACATGGACAAGATGGTAATTCTCAGGATTAGACAAAAGGTTCAGGTGGATAGTTAATCAAGACCTTTGCTAAATTTTTCAGTTTTCATTTAACCAAATGTACATATTATGTAACCCAAACTTGGTGTGCTAGGAAGTACTATACTTGCTTTATTTAACTTCATAGCTACATTAGATGCTGCATAAGATAGCTATTTTCTGTTTTTGTTTAGTATGCTAATTATGTTTGTTTCTATTTTTAGAGAGACTTACAATTTTCACAGCAACAGTATAAAAATCCATTAGTTCCTGTTCATCTCTGTCCTGTGGTTCATTTCTTGCTTTTGTCCTCCATTCATCAAGTTTTATTATAATCCTTTGTGTTTGCACTTTTCTTGCAACAAAGCATTGCTAGTTCATACTAGAATGAAGCCTCTGACTTCCTCAGCTGATTTATCAGGAATAAATTCATGCTCTTTTTTAAATATACATGTGACCACTATGGCCATTGTATTTGGCAAGTCTGTAATTTGAAGGGACCTAAATTTAAATCAGCCTTTTACATTTAAAATGCATTGCTTTAGAGCACTATGATCAATAAGTAAACACAGTCCTCTTCATTCGATCCTTTGAGAATAATCTAATGGTTTTCCTGTGACAAGGTTGCTTTAAATGTTTTATGACCTCTTAAATTTTGACAGCCCTCCTTCCCTAAAACATGGGTTCCATTCTCAACAGAGCCTCCCTCTCCCAGACCTGCAAGGGACCTCTCCTGTTTTTTATTCTTCGTCACCTGCATATCTGCCAATGTGGTATACTGCATCCGCTCTACCCGTTGTGGCTTCCTTTACATCGGGGAAACCAAGCGGAGGCTTGGGGACCACTTTGCAGAACACCTGCGCTCAGTTCGCAACAAACAACTGCACCTCCCAGTCGCGAACCATTTCACCTCCCCCTCCCATTCCTCAGATGACATGTCCATCCTGGGCCTCCTGCAATGCCACAGTAATGCCACCCGAAGGCTGCAGGAACAGCAAATCATATTCACCCTGGGAACCCTGCAGCCCAATGGTATCAATGTGGATTTCACAAGCTTCAAAATCTCCCCTCCCCCAACCGCATCCCAAAACCGGCCCAGCTCGTCCCCGCCTCCCTAACCTGTCCTTCCTTGCACCTATCCCCTCCTCCCACCTCAAGCCACACCCCCATCTCCTATCTACTAACCTCATCCTGTCTGTCCTCCCTGGACCGACCTATCTCCTCCCTACCCCCCTACCTACACTCACCTTTACTGGCTCCATCCCCGCCTCTTCAACTTGTCTGCCTCCTCTCCACCTATCCTCTCCTCTATCCATCTTCTATCTGCCTCCCCCTCTCTCCCTATTTATTTCAGAACCCTCTTCCCCTCCTCCATTTCTGATGAAGGGTCTAGGCCCGAAACGTCAAGCTTTCCTGCTCCTTTGATGCTGCTTGGCCTGCTGTGTTCATCCAGCCCCACACCTTGTTATCTTGGATTCTCCAGCATCTGCAGTACCTTTTATCTCTGATTCCATTCTCAACAGCTATTTTGTTTTAATCATTCACAAAATGAGAGCGTCACTGGCTTGGCAGCATTTATTGCCCATCCCTAATTGTCCAGAGGGCAGTTTAAGAGTCAGCCACATTGTGGGTGTGGAGTCACCTGTATGCCAGATCAGGTAAAGATGGCAGTTTCCTTCCCTAACAGACATTAGTGAACCAGATGGGTTTTTCTGACAATCGCCAACAGGTTCATGGTCATCATTAGACTCTTAATTCAAGATATTTATTGAATTCAAATTCTACCAGCTGATGTGGTGGGATTCGACGCTGTGTCCCCAGAACATCATCTGGGTCTCTGGATTAACAGTCCAGTTATAATACCACTAGGCAATCGCCTCTCCTTTACACAGTGGTTAACCCTAAAATAGTCCGTTTCTTCTTCATAGCAGTGATCCTGTTTTGGATCATATTTTCCACAAATTCTTTGGTCTCTCTAATGCAAGTATTTAAGGTAGCTGCCATTCCTTGTACAGGTGAGCTTACACCTGACTTGATGTGGACTGTGTGGTACCCATGGCAACCTCCTCATAAGGAAAAATTCTGCACAACTTCACACAATTCCATTTACCTTTGCAAGAGAGTTTAAAAGCAAACAATCTAGCATCATAACAGTCTGTTTTAGAGCAATGAGTATTGCTTAGCCTTTAAAGTGGTAACAGCAGTGCTGAGCCAGTCTGCTAATTGCATTAGTGCATCTGGAGGGAGGAACTAGTGGACGTATGCTGAGGAGGCAGTTCATATTGGCAAGCAGTGAATAATGTGATTTGATGTCAGTGCTTCACGTTGGAGTTCAATTCCAGCTAGTGTCCTCTGTTAACTTCACAGAGCTGATCACGTATTCAGCAGCAGGAAGGCTCCCTTCACCTGTGCCAATTAAATGACTCATCACTTGTTTTCAGATTAGTTGCTAAATGAGTTCCATTGACCCTTCCTGCTAAAGTATTTGATAGTTTCCTGAATTGTTTAAAGTTGCTGATGTTTGGACTTGGTACTCAATTCAAACTTCCACAGAAGAAAACTAGCTCCTAGTAATCTTGAGGAAAAATAGCATGGTGCTGCTGCACAAGACGCTACCAATCCCTATGGTATGCCTTTGATTTGTTTATTTGTTAGCAGACCCGTCCAGCTACTTCAAATGCTGGTATCCACACCTAAGATGGCTGTGTGGTTGGGTATGATGTTGGCCAGCATTGATATGCTACAAGGATAGGCTACAGGCTCTGTGGAAAATCCTGTGAGAAGTTAGTACTGGACTCCTTTCATGTGATTTGACATTGACATCAGGCCTGCTAATGCATCAAGAATTTCATCATGCATATCCATCAGCCCTTTTCCATAGGTCACCCCATCAAAGTCAACCTTTGCAACCAAACCTGCCCTTTTTGATGAGCTAGAGCCTGTCATACCTATATTCCTGTCCTGACTATGGACCACTCGAGCTCTATGTCATGCTGTCCAGATCCTGCGCTACTTGCAGCATCTGAACTTGATTGTTTTGGGAGTGAATGCTGTTTGTTTTCTTCATCACTGCCTCCCTACTCTTCCTTGCATTCCAATACTGCCTGGCCAATTGACAGTTCCTGGATATCTAAAAGAAAGGCACAGGGTAGAACTCTTTCATGAATTGCAGTTGGTGCTAGATCAATTAGTTTAAAATCTGAAATACATTTCTGTTAAGCGAAGGTATTAAGGTTTATGGGTCCGAGGCAAATATATGGAGTTAGGCCGCAGATCAGTCACGATCACATTGAATGGCGGAGCAGGTTCAATGGGCTGAATGGCTTACTCCTGTTCCTATGTTTCTGTGGTTGTGATGTGAGAGAAGAGGGAGGGAAAGCAAGAATTCCATGCTTCGCACCCTCTCCTATTTGTAAATTAGAAGAGATTATGTGAAGAAAGGTTAACAATGAAGGTTCTTTCTTTAATGGATTCATCCCTGCCATTGGCAATTTGTATTAGTGATGGTGGTTCAGTTTATGGAAACTACGGTAACATGCACAGTTGTAAGGTGGAACCAGGCATGTACCTGCATTTTAGGTGCTCTTGCTTCTGTTTATGCACCACCTTGTACTGCAAAAGAGGGGAATTGTGTGTCAGTGTAGTTCATGTTTGGATGAGGTAGTTTATCATGGTTTTAACAGATTAGAAAATGTATGTATGTTGTATGTAGGTGTGAAGCTTACAGTAGTGCTAAACGTGAAGGTGAGATGAAGTGGCAAATGATCGGTATAAATTGTGATTGATAGAGGTTATTGATAGGTGAGTGATTGTGGTGTGGTACATTGAGTGGTGAGAGAGGGTCCGAAATGGTAAACAATTAATTCAGTGACCTTGAACACTTGTGTAGGGTCATTGAACATTTGTGAAACTGAATTATACTTACTGCAACTAGATCTGTCATTGTCTGCCACTGCTCTAATCTTACTGCCTTCACTAAAGTTTGTCTCATGGGCCTTCTGGTCCCCTATGGACACATGTCATTTTTCCTTTTATCCAGCTCCTGCTCCAAGACCCCCACTGTGCTTTTGGAAAATCTTGGAGCCCATTCTTTTCCATTTTGTACAATTCTTATGCCTTCCTCAGGTAAGAATACATAGAACCATAGAGTTATGAGTCTGGAAATAGACCCTTCGGTCTAACTCGTCCATGCTGACCAAGTTTCCCAAACTGAGCTGGTCCCCTTTGCTGCATTGGGCCTGTATCCCTCTAAACCTTTCCTATTCATGTACCTGTCCAAATGTCTTTTAAATGTTGTAACTGTACTGTATTTACCATTTCCTCTGGCAGTTCATTTCGCATCTGAACCATTCTGTGTGAAAAAGTTGCCCCTTGGGTCCCTTTCAAATCTTTCTCCTGTCATTTTGAAAATATACCCCCTAAGTTTGGATTCCCCCACCCTAGGGAAAAGACTTTTGCTATTCACCTCATCTATGCCCTTCATGATTTTATAAACCTTTACAAAGTCATCCCTCAACCTCCTATGCTCCAGTTTAAAAGCCCCAGATTATCCAGTCTCTCCTTAAAAACACACAATCTCCAGTCCCAGCTACATCCTTGAAAATCTTGTCTGCATCCTCTCCAATTTAATAATATCCTGCCTATAGCAAGGCACCCAGCACTGTACACAGTATTCTAACTGACTTCTTGCTTCAGCCAAGCAAGCACCTTCCTTTCAAGGGATTTGTGGTGGTTTTAAGTGGTACAGGTTAACTTTGTTTTACTTTTAAACTTTTATAACTGTTGCTAAACTCTTGGTTTTGCCCACCCTGGCCAAAAGATCAGCCTCTGAACACTCATTTGGCAGTGGCTACACATTTAAATTGGCAGGCGGCACAAAATTTGCAGCTCTCTGCTTCTGAAGCAACAAGTTGGTTTAATTCTACGTTGCGATCATTGCATCCATTTTTAGGAGATATTAAGTTTTACCGCCAAGATGTTTGATACTGTTCCCTTAAAATGTAAAGTTAGTAAAGATTATTGCATTAAACATTTTAGAAGTTTTTTCTAGCTTTAAGTACTGTGATGTAGGTCAGTGCATTTTTTTTCTTCCTCCATAAATCTGCTGAGAAATTCCAAGGACACATTGGGTTTTTTTTATTTTATGCTTGAGCAGCACATTTTACTTTTTGTATTGTCTTTAATCCATGCTGTTTTCATTTGTCTGCTTGACTATGTTCTTATTTCCTTTTTCCCCACTTAAATTCTGAAGTCTTTAACCTTCGAGCTAGCAACAGCCAAGTCTCAGTATGAGCAAATAACCGAGGATATGAGAGCTTTGAAGGGGGCTAAAGAAAAGCTGATCCAGCAAGGAGATGCACTAAAATACGAGAAAGAGTCCCTAATCTCTGAACATTCAGAATTGAAGTTGCAGTATATTTCCTTGCAGAAAGACCAGCAAGTGTTAGAATCAAAGAACAAGGAATTGCAGTTGGAAAAAACAGCATTTTTAGAAGAAAGGCAGGATTTTGAGTGTAAACAGCAACAACTTATTATGGAAAAGGAAACTTTAGAAACTGAAAAGGAACAATTTCTTATAAAAACAAAATATCTGCAGCAACTACTTGATAAGTTAACAGAAGAAAATGAAGCTCTCCAAGACTCTCAGTCCAACCTAAGTAAACAACTGGCAGAAATTCAGATAAGCAGCAGAGTAGTAGATTGTGAACGAGCACAGCTGCTTCAAGAAAAGGAAGAGTTGTTATCAGCCTATAGGGCAGCAATTACAGAAAAAGATGATTTTGCGAAAGAAAAGGAAAAGATTGCAGAAAATTTCCGCAAATCATGTACAGAGACAGCCATTGCTCTTGAGAAATTGACAAAAGAAAGAAATGACCTGATGGTCGAAAAGGACTCTGATTTACTGAAATACTCAAAGCTTGAAGCTCAGTATGACTTTTTAGCTAAGGAGAAAAATCTGCTCCAATCAGCAAATAATGACCTTGCAGCTAAGAAGGAAACTCTTGAGAATGAGAACAGAAATCTCAGTTTAAATTTTCAGAAGATTGTCCATGAAAAGCAAGCCTTAATTAATGAAAGGGACCAACTGCAGAATTATAGTGATCTTTCGAAGGAAGAAATAAAAAAATATATGAAAGAAAATGCAGAGCATAAGGCCTCAATCTCCAGCCTGTCAAAACTCCTGGACGAGATTAAGAATAGCAGGGAGGTAACAGACTCTGAACGTGTCCAGCTACTCCAAGAGAAGGAAGTGCTGACAACATCTCAAAGAAAACTGACAGTGCAAAGGGATGAACTTGCTAAGGAAAAAAATGAGTTGTTTGCAAAGCTACAGAAATCCCTTGAGGAGGCAGCCAACATTGAGAAAAAATTCAATGAAGAAAATGATGCACTGAAAACAGAGAGAGATTCACTTAGGCTGAAACAGACACAGCTCAATACTCATTGTGAATCTTTACAAAGAGAGAAGGAAACCTTAGAAACAAAAAGCAATGTACAATTGTCAGAAAATGAAGCGCTCTCAGGTGAGATAGCTAGAATTAAATCACAACAACAGCAGCTCATCAATGAAAATACAGCCAGAGATGCAGAATGGGATCGGCTGCTCAGCAACACTGAGTTCTTAAAGAAAGAGATTGACCACCTGACCAAAGAAAATGAAGAACTCCAGGTCTCAAAATCAAATTTGTCTACACTTTTAGATGAAGTTCAGAACAGCAAAAAAATTGTGGATTCAGAGAGATTCTGCTTGATGCAGGAGAGGCAGACACTCGTAGCTGAGCTTCAGGAGCAGTGCTCTGAAAATGTAAATCTTACTGCCCAAAAGGTGGAATTAGAGGAGGAATTCAGTAAATTGAATGAACAGGTGAGAGTATTTGAGAGCCAACTAATACAAGACAGGGATGCAGCAAAAACGGAAAAAGAGTCTCTCATTATGGCTCATTCAAAACTTGAAAATCATTTCCAGTTATTGCAGAAAGAAACAGATGCCCTTAGAGCTAAAAATGATGAACTACTTTCACAACGAGACTTACTAGTGAAAGAAAAAGAGATCATTGATATTGAACTAAAGAAGTCTGCTGGTGAGAAAGAAGACCTAATAGTTGAGAAAAATAGGCTGATGTCCAATGTTGAACAGCTAATGAAAGAGCTTGATGTAGTAACAAAAGAAAAATTAGAGACTGAGGTTTCACAATGCAATATTTCAAGACTCCTGGATGAATTCCGCAGCAGCCAGAAGGTATCCGACTTGGAACAGTTAAAGCTCCGGGAGGAGAAAGATAATTTACTGGCTACAGTACAAAAACTACATACAGAAAAAGAAGAGCTTGTTAGAACGAAAGATGAGCTAGTTGACTCCCTGTGTAAGGTACGCGAAGAGGCTGCTGTTTCTGCTCAGGACCGTATAGAAGCTGTATCGAAATTCCAACAGCTGCTATGTGAAAAGGAGGTGTTGCTGGAACATGAAGAAAGTCTTGCTTCCAAACTAAAAGATCTTCAGGTTCATCAAAATATTACTTTATCAGAGAAAATTGAGGTACCAAATATAAATATTCAGATAAGTCAAGAAAGCTGTGGGCACTTTTGTTTACTAATGAGTACACTAACAGATTTAGTTTTCTACTTTTCTGATCATCATTAACACTATAACTGTTTTTAGATTGCATTTAAGTCTGGGAAATGATTTTTGTGGCATTTCACTTCAATAAATGGTGTGGGTAATTTGCACAGATTATTCATTTTAAATCCCAGAATCTCTCTCCCTGAATTGCATTATACACAAAATTATTGTTCAAGATTGTGGATAAGATGAAGCTTTAAACCTGAATATATATTAAGATGAAAAATATTTAGGTTTTTTTCTGTTCATTAAACAAACTAAGTTAATTTTTGTCGTGCTTAAGTCATCAGAAGGACTATTTATCAAGTTCTCAATCTTAACAGACTGATTTGTCCCCAACAAAAAAGTCCTGATCTTGGCAGAATTTTGTTTTATGCAGAATGTACATTTTTCTAAATCTTTTCAATTAATCACAGTGAAAACAGTGCTTACTGCCAGCAGCTAATTTCAACAAAAACAAGAACAATTTGAAGCAGTTAAGCAGAAATATGCAAGTGTAAAGCTGTTGAGCTCATGTACCCATTATGAAGTTTGGTTCCATAGTGATTATGTTGCTGGGCTAGTAATCAAAAGGTATATTTTATTATTATTGGAGGCTTGAATTTAAATCCCACCGCAGCTACTGAGAAATATAAACTAACTTTAAAAAGCTGGTATTGGTAGTGATAACCTTGCAAACACCAAATTTTAATCAAAATACATTTAGTTGACTAATGTCTATGAAGCAAGGTCATTTGCCATTTTTGGTCTGGTTTTATTGTCTGATTTCGGGACACCGTAATGTGCTTGAGTCTTAATTGCTAAAAAGGCCCAACAAGCTATTTCTGCGCTACATCTGTGTGAATGCACACCAGTGCAGTTAAGTCATGACAAAGTGCCACTTGATAAAATACTAGGGGTGCCAGTGCCTATTGAAAGCATAGATTAGTATGGGTTCCTTTTGTTTGAAAGATGAGTGATAAGTGAAAGGATATGCATTTGTACATTTAAGCTAAATGAATACAGTTGGCAACAAAGTAATGTGGTAAATTATTATGTAATTAATTTGAAAGCAAATATCTAGTCCCTGTTGGCAGTTTCTGATCTGAGTATTTTAACTTTGCTTTTCTAAATTAATAATTTAACTTGTAAAATATTAATTTGCCGTCAAGCTGGATCTGACGTATCAGAATTTTTAAATTTGTTGCACACATTCTCTGCAAAATTTTGAAGAGAGTGTTTAGTGGAATTGTGACTGACATTCCACTTGATTTTATGGAATGTCAGGAGAAAGAAGTGGTTAAAATTTCTAAAAACAAATACTATGTTTCATAAAACCTCTGTTTTTCAAATCAGACTTACATTATGTACAAAACATCAATTAGCTTGATCAGTCTATATGAATTTTAGAATTTTCCCGTATCATGTTTTAGTGACTTTTTAAACACTTACTTTAAATTAGGATATTCCTTGTATTTCTAGGCTTCCAAAAAAGTTGAAGAGGCTGGACAGTTATTAGAGAAGGTGATGAAGGAAAAAAATATGTTGGATCAACAGAAAGCTGAAATGTTGATAGAATTAGAAGAATACACGCTGAAAATCCAGAAGCTTCAAAATGAGGTAAAAATTGGCCTAAGGGTTTGTTCTATGTTGGCTGAAGAGCATAGCGTATATAAAACTGTTTAGTGAGATACTGTCTTACTGTTGTTAAAATACATGAGAAGGTGGATTAAAAATGGAATGAACCTGTTTGCCCTAATTGGTGTTTCTTCAGGAATGTCTGCTGAGTATAAGATGCAATTTTTTTTCTTTCTCTCACCTTGAGCTTGGCATCTCATTCTTTTTAAAATGTTTGCTAGATAATTTCATGCTGCTCAGCAACAGTATTTTGCATTCATATAAGCAGCTTAGCTCCATTGAAGTGAAGGGGCTTCACAGGAGTGTAATCCAGCAAATAAAACAAAGTGCTGGAGAACCTTGGCAGGTCTGGCAGCATATGTAGAGAGAAAAACAGAGTGAATGTTTTGAGTCCAGTGACCCCTCATCAGAACTGAAAAAAGCTGGGAAAGGGTGGCATTTATGTCAGGGTGTGGGGCTTGTGTGACAAAGAGAAGAGTGTGAACAGAATATGGTACCCAGAGAAAAGTATAGGTAAATAGAGACTGCTGCAGGCCAGAGACAGAAATGTTACCATGGGAACACAGTGCTGTGTTGAAGTGGCAGGCAACTGAAAGCTCGGGTTCGTTTCTACAGGCAGAGCATAGGTGTTCAGGAAAGCAGTCACCCGGTATGCATTTCATTTTCCCAGTGTAGAGGAGGCCACATTGTGAGCAGCAAATACAGTAAATCAGATTGAATGGAGTGCAGGTAATTTGTTGCTTCTCCTGGAAGGAGTCTCTGGGGCCTTGGATAGTGAGGAGAGGAGAGGTAAACAGGCGAGCGTTGCATCTTCTGCAGTTGCATGGGAATGTGCCATAGGGGTCTTCAAATCATAGGTTTAGGCATCAATACCTGCGTGGGCCCATTTTTGTATGTCTGTTTTTATGGTTCGAGGAATATTCTTTGTCCCAATCTTAGGGTCCCTCTCCATGACTTTCCCCAGTACATTGATGACATCATCATTGCTGTTCCCCCTCTTGTCCAGAACTGGAAGAATTTATCAACTTTGCTTCCAATTTCCACCCTGCTGTCACCTTCATCTGGTCCATCTGTGTTCCCATGCTAATGTTTCTGTCTCTGGCTCGCTGCAATCCTCCAGCGAGGCTTAACATAAACTGGAGGAACAACATCTCCTTGTTTGCTTAAGTAGTTTACAGCCTTCAGAAGGAGGCGATGGCCTAGTGGTCTTGTCGCTGAACTGTTGACCCAGATAATGTTCTGGGGACCCACGTTCAAATCCTGCTACAGCAGATGGTGGAATTTGAATTCAATAAATATCTGGAATTAACAGTCTAATGATGACCATGAATCCTTTGTCGATTGTCAGAAAAACCCATCTGGTTCACTAATGTCCTTTAGGGAAGGAAACAGCCATCCTTACCTGGTCTGGCCTATACGTGACTCCAGACCCACAGCAATGTGGTTTACACTGAACTGCCCTCTGGGCAATTAGGGATGGACAATAGATGCTGCCTAGCCGGTGACACCCTCATCCCATGAATGAATAAAAAAAAATTTGAGTTTAACAATTTCAGAACATTAACATCCTCGACCATCCTCGACTCACACTGCAAATTCCTGCTTTGTCTGGATTGCTCCCAGTGCAGCCAACCCCTTTTCAACCATTTACACTTCTTGTTAGTACCTTATCCAGCATTTATCTCTCTCTCTCTCTCTCTCTCTCTCTTTTTCTTTCTCCCCCATCCTCTCTCTCTCTGCCTATCATCAGCAATCTGTGCGCTTCTCCCTTTTTTCACATTCTGTCCCTACGCACTGTTTCCATACACACTGTTCACTTCCCCACCCTGTCATCAGCATTAATTGCATCTTTTTCCCAGTAATTTTCGGTTCTGATGAAGGGTCACTGGACTCAGAACATTTACTGTTTTTCTCTCCCAGTTGCTGCCAGACCTATTGAGTTTCCCCAGCACTTTGTTCTTGTGTCACATTTCCAGCATCTGCAGTTCTTTGTATTGTAATCCAATGAAAGTTGACGTGGAGCCAAAGGATAAAACATTTGCATAGGCAACCAAAAGTTTGGTCAAATAGTTAGGTTTTTGGGGACCTCTTGACATAGTAGAGGGAGGCAAGAAGGTTGAGGGATGGAACTCCAAAGTATAGATTGTAGAAAGCTGAAAATGTCACAAGTGGTCAAACAAAAGAATTTGGGGATGTACTATAAGCTAGGGTTGGATACATATAGAATTCTGTGTTGTAGATTTTTCTCAGTCTCTAATTAGAGAAAATTCTGGCTGTCCTAGGACTAAATAAAGACACGCTGTCTGACAATGCAGAAGCATGTCAAAAGAGGTGGTGGTGAGGTAGAATTTGGTGTTGGCAGAATAAGTGTAAAATCTGATGTATTTTTGTCATTGTGGCTACCACCATGATCTCGTTGGTCTCCTTTGGTGGGGTGTTCTGTCTTTTATCACCTCTCCAGCAGTTGTTACTTGATTCTTGTCTCTTTTCCTACTCTTTGCCTGAATTATACCATGGCTTCCTGAGTCAGTCCTCCCGTAAGTGGTCTTTTTTGAACATTTCAGTTTCTTTTCATGGAAACAAGGGGTTTAATAGTGACTCTGCTGAGGCTGGGATGTTGAGCATGAGTGACACTAAAAGCCCTGGTGGAATGGGCAGCCAACTGGCAAGATGTGATGTTAGTTCTGTTTTCTTGGAAGTGACCACATGAACAAAACTTTAGAATGGAACGTATGTTATACATTCCATTTTATTCTCCATCACTCCCAGGGTGTTTTGTTCTGTTTAACATCTGTTGATAAAAATGGAATGGTGCACTTGTAAAGAGAATATTTTCACTTCAGTGAAAATCTTTAATAGATTCAGCAGTTTTAAGATACATCTGTTATTGTTTAACATGGGGAATGAATTTGTTTTGTCAGCAGCTAGCTTCCTGGGACAAGTTTTTAACCATCGATTATTGGGGCTGCTCCAGGATTATCATGCAGAAATTTTACATTCCTCAGATTTGTGCTTGGCTTTCAGGTCCAGAAAGCAATAATTATGAATTTGGTTTGCTGCTTAAAAACTCATTATACCTTGTTCGAGAGGATGTAACTTTTGCAAGGTTTTTACAGCAAGGTTAATAGCAGAAAAGATCTTGCAATAAGGGATACTTCAGTGAACTATACAGAAGTGAGTAGAATCACTGACAGCAGTTTCCGGACTTTTACAGTTACCTGTACGTGGGCATACTGCAGAAGTTATGTCAATTTCAGAGGAATAGTTGATGGCCATTGACCAAGATCCCTTTGTAATCTTAGAAAGCCAAATTCACTGTCTGCTAAGCCACCAATTTTGGTGTTGTCCGCTAACTTACTAACCATGCTTTCTATATTCTCCTCCCAAATCATTTCTATCAATGACAATCAAGAGGGCCCAGAACCGATCCCTGTGGAATACTGCTGGTGACAGGCCTCCTGTCCAAAAAACAACCCTCCACCACCACTCTCTGTCTCTTGCTGTTAAACTAATTATGTATCTAATTGGCAAGCTCACCCTGAATTCCATGTGACCTAACTTCACTGATTAGTCTACCATGCAGAACCTTGTCAAATCCAATCTGGATAAATGCAGGACATTGCATTTTGTTACAACAAAGAGAAGTGGGACTTATGCAGTTAATGGTAGGGCCTTGGCTCATGTTGTAGAATGGAGGGACCTGGGGGGCAAGTACATAATTCTTTGAAGTTTGCATCACAGAGAGACAGGGTGGTTAAAAAGGTGTTTAGTGTGCTTGCCTTTGCTGTTCAGACCTTTGAGTATAGGAGTTGGGACGACATATTGAGGTTGTACAGGACATTGGTGCGGCCTCTCCTGGAGTATTGTATCCAGTTCTGGTTGCCCAGTTATAGGAACGATATTATTAAGCTGGAGAGGTTCAATAGAGATTTACCAGAATGTTGCTGGGTAAGGAGGATTTGAGTTATAGAGAAAGGCTGAGACTTTTTTCAGTGCAGTGTAGGAGGCTGAGAGGTGACCTCTATAGAAGTTTATAAAATCATGAGGGGTATAGATAGGGTTAATGGTAGTTGTATTTTCCTTAGGATGGGGGATTTCAAGACCAGGGGACACTTTTTAAGGTGAGAGGACAGAAATTTGAAAAAGACATCGGGACAAATATTTTTACAGACTGTGGTTTATGTATGGAATGAACTTCCTGAGGAAGTGATGTATGTGGGCACAATTATAATGTTTAAAAGATATTTGGATAAGTACATGACTAGGAAAGGTTTGGAGGGATATGGGCCATGAGCAGGAAGGTGGGACTAGTTCAGTTTGCTGTTATGTTCAGCGTGGGCTGGTTGGGCTGAAGGCTCTGTTTCCATGCTGTATGACTCAACGAACGTTGAAAGTTCAACATCATGACTATTTAAAATGTGGGCCAGTATTTCATTAGTCAAAATTTCATGTGAACTTAGACACTACATTAATAAACAGTTAACAACTGTCTTTAAAATATAATCCGTTACAAGCCATTATAAAGCAATTGAATACGTACTGAAGCTTGAAATACTTGGTGCTTGTATGTTGACTCATGTTCTCCTGGACTGGAAGTGAATGTTTGTCCCTCTCTAATTGCCCATTTGTGGCAACATCTGTAATATTTACAAATCTCAAGTTTTGTCATGTGACCTATAGGCTATTGAGATAATTCATGAGTCGCCTTACAGTACTTAGGCCCAAAAATAGAAAGATGAACCTGCTGTTAGTAAATTCTGCATCCTATGTGGTTTGTCCAAGTTGTTTTCTTGCATTGGTTTCGTAAAGAGAACTGCAAGACCAAACATGTATTTTGGGACAATCTGTGATAGTAGCCTCAATGTTTTTAAAATAGTCTGTCTTTTATATTATAATGAAAATAAATTGTAATAAGTAAAATAATGGTTTAAATGAACTAATGTTAAATAATGATTAAAACAGTGGAAATTAGTTAAAAATGTATTTTTATTGGTAATATGTTGTAATAATTGTGAGATGTCTTTCTAGAATCAGTCCACATGTTTGTTGCTTGCTTATGCTTTGTGATCTGGTCCTTTGATTAAAATTGTGCATCATTCCTGAATACAGATTTAGTAATGTCATTAATTATGTTTCTGTAGTTCACGGCTTCATACCTGATTAAAACTGAAGAACCATCAGATAATTTTCTGGTGTTTAACGATATATTGTCGCGTGTGCAGAATGCTGTGCAAGATAGATTGGCTAGGTTTGTTGTCCTGTCTCAATGGGTAAGAGATTTGGTGAAAGGGACATTATTTGATGATTTCTCAAGTAACTGTTTTTGTAATATTCTCAGAAATTTGTTGTTTCAAATTCAAGATAAGAAACCATGAGGCCATAGAGCTTTAGATGATGTCACTTCTGCATAAGAGCTGATTTGTTGGCACTGCTTTAGCTAAAGATTCAGGAGCCTGTAGTAGTAGGACAGCTGGTTGGAGGCTGTACATCAGATTCTTGTGTTATGCAACTCAGCCCTGGTGTTCATGACAGATTATGGCACTGAGCATTCGTGTTCATTATCTAACGTACATAATTGGATCATACCTTCAGTGTAATTTTTCAAAGAAGAAAATTTCTTAAGATCAGTAATGGATATCAAAGCTTTACAGGATAATTATTCTCATTATTTCTCTGTGCAGCTGAAGGTATGAGTTTTAGGAACAGGTGATGTTCAGTTTTCTTTATGCATTCCCGGTGATCAATAATGGTATATTCTGGTAATCAGTAGTACTGTTGTACAATGGATGCTTTCACATCAATTAAGATGTAGCCATGTCTGTTTCTTAGAATTTTTTGGTGGTTTCTTCTATTTGAATGATTTGCAATGTTTGCTGATGTAGGCAGCAGCTATGATTCTGAAATGGAGGAACATTGGAAAGCTGTGTGGTTTTGATGATTAACCAGAAAGCAGTAATGGGACATACAGTTAAGGGAAGATTTTAATGTTTTACGGAGTGTATGGTGATGAGGGTGATTCTGTTTTTTTTTAAAGAATTAACCTTCTGAAGGGCTTGAGGCACAGCATGGTGTATTTGCATTTTATAATAGCCATTTTCTTTTTGCTAATGTATTGAAACAAAAGATGCCTTTGAAATTAGAGTACACTCGGGTGTCTTATTTTTATTGCCTATGTTACATAAGATTCTGAAGTATTTTTGACAGTGAAAACAAGACCTTTTTCCTTCTTCTCCCTCCCACCCCATCAGCTGGAAGCTCTTAAGGAACAAAACAGTAAATACCAAGAAGATTTGAACCAATCAAAACAGCAGCTCAGCTCTGAAAATAAAAGAATAGGAAGCCTTTGCAAAGAAATGTGAGTAACTGTGTTTAATGTTTGGAATAACCCAGATATCATTGTATGAGTAGATTTTTTCATGGAATAATGTTGCCTTTTTCTGAAATTTGAGTACACAAATTATTTCATATCACAAATCTTTTAACTTGTCTATTTTCACACTGTGCAATATTGGAGAACTGTAGAATTGATTCATTTGATACGAGTTCATGGAATGCTTCTGTTAATCATGTTAAAACGCAGCAATTTTTGATTGCCACCAGGTGGCGTACACTCTCAATTCACAGTTTTCCTTCTGCGTGAGGAGATGCTTGGCTTCTGGGTGATACCTTTGTTTGCAAATTGCTGTTGGAAACTCACCAGCACACTTGTGTACATTGAAAATGAGGCAGAATAATCACATAAACATCTGTCAAGTTGCAATATTGGTCAGTTGGAAGCTCAAGGGTTAACTTAACTTCCCTTCCTCCTATAAGACCATCAGACATAGGAGTGGAAGTAAGGCCATTCGGCCCATCGAGTCCACTCCGCCATTTAATCATGGCTGATGGGCATTTCAACTCCACTTACCCGCACTCTCCCCGTAGCCCTTGATTCCTTGCGAGATCAAGAATTTGTCAATCTCTGCCTTGAAGACATTCAACGTCCTGGCCTCCACTGCACTCCGTGGCAATGAATTCCACAGGCCCACCACTCTCTGGCTGAAGAAATGTCTCCTCATTTCCGTTCTAAATTGACCCCCTCTAATTCTGAGGCTGTGTCTAAATACGGGTCCTCGTATCCCCACCTAACGGAAACAACTTCCCAGCGTCCACCCTTTCTAAGCCATTCATTATCTTGTAAGTTTCTATTAGATCTCCCATCAACCTTCTAAACTCTAATGAATACAATCCCAGGATCCTCAGCCGTTCATCGTATGTTAGGCCTACCATTCCAGGGATCATCTGTGTGAATCTCCGCTGGACATGCTCCAGTGCCAGTATGTCCTTCCTGAGCTGTGGGGCCCAAAATGGGACACAGTATTCTAAATGGGGCCTAACTAGAGCTTTATAAAGTCTCAGAAGCACATCACTGCTTTTATATACCTCTTGAGATAAATGACAACATTCCATTTGCTTTCTTAATCACTGACTCAACCTGCAAGTTAACCTTTAGAGAATCCTGTACTAGCAAATCTCCTACAAATCTCTCTCTCCTTCTCAGCCAGTTCAGATCTCTGGAAAGAATATCTTTATTGATTTTACAGTATTTTCTAAATCAGCAAGATTTCACTTTGCAAAAGAGTAATTGAGTGACCTTGAATATGTTAAGATTAATTTCCTATTTTGCAAAAGTAACTCTGAATGTTTCCTGTATATCAGACCTTATCTAAGAAATTTACGAATTTCAGAAACTTAAATAATTTGCATTTACGTAGCACCTTCCAATAGCAAAAATGAAAATTAATCAATGAGAACACTTATTAATTTAGAAGTCGTTCTGACACTGAGCAATAGGGACGGCTCAGTGGCTAGCACTGCTGCCTCACAGGGCCAGGAACCTAAGTTCAATTCCACCCTCAAGCGACTGTCTACGTGGAGTTTGCACATTCTCCCCGAGTCTGCATGGGTTTCCTCCGGGTGCTGCAGTTTCCTCCAAAGATGTGCAGGCTAGGTGGATTGACCATGCTAAATTGCCTACAGTGTTCAGGGATGTGTAGATTAGATGGGTTATAGGGGGAATGGGTCAGTGTGGACTTGTTGGTCCAAAGGACCTGTTTCCACAATGTAGGGATTCTATGAATCTATGAATAAAATATAAAAAGAGGTGACAGAAGCTTGTTCAAAGAGGCAGATTTTAAGGAACATGTTACAGGAAGGCAAGGAAGCAGGAATATTAAGGGAGGGTATTCTAGAGTTTGACCAACACGACTGCAGTCAAGATGAGATATTTTAATGAACTTGTTCAGAAACATTGTTACATACCTCTGCATCATGTAGGTCTCGAACCCCAGGCCTCTTGGCTCAGAGGTAGAGACATTAGATTGCCAGTCATAGAGCAATTAAAATCAGGGTTAAATATGATGCTGAAATTGGAGGTGTTTAGTGACAAAACCAGTGGAGATGAGAGATAGAAAGAGATATAAACATCATTTTATTTCTTACAGTGCAGTTTTCTATTCAGTTGATCAGTGGATGACATTTCCCATGTAGAATTGGGTTTAAGCTTAGTTTAAGAAGTTGAAGAAAATTTACTCTCCATACAAGAGTTCTTTTTAAAGTGGGTATGGACATTCCTAGTGAATTTGGGTGAGTAAGAACAGAGAACATAAGAACTAGGAGCAGGAGTAGGCTGTCTGGCCCTTTGAGCCTGCTCCGCCATTCAATAAGATCATGGCTGATCTTTTTGTGGACTCAGATCCACTTACCCATGCTCTCACCATATCCCTTAGTTCCTTTGTTGTTCAAAAAAAATCTACCTTGGCTTTAAAAACGTTTACTGAAGTAGTGTCAACTACTTCACTGAGCAAGGAATTCCACAGATTAACAACCCTCTGGGTGAAGAAGTTCCTTCTCAATTCAGTCCTAAATCTGTTCCCTCTAATCTTGAGGCTATGTCCTCTTGTCCTAGCTTCGCCTGCCAGTGGAAACACCCTCTCTACTCCTATCTTATCTATTCCTTTCATAATTTTGTTTCCAAAAGATCCCCCCTCAATCTTCTGAATCCCAATCTACTCAGTCTCTCCTCATAAGCCAACCCCTTCAACTCCAGAATCAACCTAGTGAACCTCCTCTGCAACCCCTCCAGTGCCAGTACATCCTTTCTCAAGTAAGGAGACCAAAACTGCACACAGTACTTCAGGTGCGGCCTCACCAGCACCTTGTACAGCTGCAACATAATCTCTCTGCTTTTAAACTCAATCCCTTGAGTAATGAAGGACAAAACTCCATTTGCCTTCCTACTTACTTATTGTACCTGCAGACCAACCTTCTGTGATTCATGCACAAGGACACCCAGGTCCCTCTGCATAGCAGCATGCTGCAACTTTTTACCATTCGAGTAATAATCCTTTTTACTATTACTCCTACCAAAATGTATGACCTCACACTTATCAACATTGTACTCCATCTGCCAGACCTTTGCCCACTCACTCAATGTATCTATGTTCCTCTGCAAGGTTTCACAGTCCTCGGCACACTTTGCTCTGCCATTCATCTTAGTGTCATCTGCAAACTTTGACACCCTACACATGGTCCCCAACTCCAAATTATCAATATAAATTGTAAATAATTGCGGTCCCAACACCGATCCCTGAGGCACACCACTAGTCACTGCCAGCCAGAATAGCACTCATTTATCCCCACTCTTTGCTTCCTGTTAGTCAACCAATCCTCTATCTATGCTAATACTTTACCCCTAACACCATGCATCCTTATGCAGCAACCTCTTGTGTGGCACCTTGTTGAAGGCCTTTTGGAAATCCAGGTACACCACATCCACTGGGTCCCCATTGTCCATCTTGCTCATAATGTCTTCATAGAATTCCGAAAGATTTGTCAAGCATGACCTGCCCTCCATGAACCTATGCTGCGTGTGCCCAACGGGACAATTTCTATTGAGATGCCTTGCTATTTCTTCCTTGATAATAGACTCAAGCATCTTCCCCACTACAGAGGTTAAGCTAACCGGTCTATAATTCCCCATCTTTTGTCTACCTCCCTTTTTAAACAGTGGCGTCACATTTGCTGTTATCCTATCTGCTGGGACTGCCCCAGAGTCCAGCGAATTTTGGAAAATTACCGCTCGTGCACCTGCTATTTCTCCCACCATCTCTTTCAGTAGTCTGGGATGCATTCCATCAGGGCCAGGAGACTTATCAATCCTTAGCTCCACTAGCTTGCCCAACACTACCTCTTCCGTAATAACGATTGTTTCCAAGTCCTCACCTACCTTCGTCTCTTTGTCAATTACCGGCATGTTATTAGTGTCCTCCACTGTGAAGATCGATACAAAATACCTGTTCAATGCATCGGCCGTTTCATCATATCCCAAAACTAAATTCCCCTTCTCATTCTCTAAAGGGCCAACGTTTACTTTAGCCGCTCTTTTTCGTTTTATATATTTATAGAAACTTTTGCTATCTGTCTTTATATTCTTTATATAGTTTTTTCTCATGTTCTATCTTACTTTTCTTCATAGCTCTTTTTGTGGCTTTCTGTTGACCTTTAAAGTTTTCCCAATCTTCTAGTTTCATGCTGTTTTTGGTCACTTTGTATGCCTTCTCTTTCAATTTAATAGCCTCCCTTATTTCCTTAGGCACCCATGGCAGATTACCCCTTTTCTTACAGTCCTTACAGTAAAGTCATTGTGTTGCTAAGACAGCTTAATAAAGAGTAACATGGAGGTAGTTAATGTGAGGTGGAAAATTGGAGGCCACCTGTTTCCATTTCTGACATGGGTTAACTCTGCTCTGTCTCAGTTCATCTGCTGGAACCTTTATTCCTCGAGTCTTGATTTTTTTATTTCCCGGAAAATCTCCCTCTACAAACGTGAAGTCATTCTGCACTTCCTAATTTGCACTAAATCCCATTCGTCCATTGCTTTTCTGCTTCTAGTTAAGAGATGCCACAATTTTGAAATTCTCATCAAACAAAAAACTAAGAACTGGGGACGGTTGAAATCTGAAACAAAAACACAAATTTTTGGACAACCTCAGCAGGTCTGGCAGCATCAGTGGAGAGAAACCTTTCCAGTCCAGTGAGCCTCCTTCAGAACGTGGACCATTCCCAGGTCTGTTGAGGTTCTCCAGCAAATGAGGTTGTTGATTTGTTCGCCAAGCTGATAAGTTGGTTTGCAGATGTTTCGTCACCATACTAGGTAACATCATCAGTGCACCTCCAATGAAGCGTTATTGGTCTGTCCCACTTATTATTTATGTGGTCCAGTCTGATATGGTGATTGGCCTCATTTCTCATTCTGCTTCTTTGTGGTTGGTGTATAGGGTTTATTTCCACATGTTTATTGAAGAAGTTCCTGGTTGAGTAGCAGGCCTCTATGAAATCCCATGCATGACTTTGGTTGGCTTGTCCTAGGATGGTTTCGTTGTTTGTTTTTGTTTAAAATTCTTACAATAGCTTTCAAATTCTGCTGTTTGTGAGGGTCTGCTGATAAATTGGCCTTCATGTTTCCTAACATGACAACAGTGTGCTTCAAGTAGTACCCACTGTAAAGCATTTTGAAACATCTGGTAGTTGTGAAATGCATTGTACATATGCAAATATTTCTGTGGTTTGTTTTTTACATGTGTTATATAAATACATCTAAACATTAATTTAATAGATTAGAAGAACATTTTTCTGCAGCCTATATTGTATCTGGAGTTACTTGTTCCTGACAGAATCCTACAGTGGAGAAAGAGGCCATTTGGTCCATCGAGTTTGCAATAAGCCTGCAAAGAGCATCCCACTCTGATCCATACCCACTGTCCCCATAATCCCGCATTTACCGTGGCTAATCCACCTAGCCTTCGCATTGCATTCCTGGACTCTACCGGGCAATTTAGCATGGTCAATTCATCTAACCTGCACATCTTTGGACTGAGAGAGGAAACTGGAGCGCCCAGTGGAAACCTACTGGGGACAATGTGCAAACTCCACACAGACAGTCACCCAAGGCTGGAATTGAACCCGGATCCCTGGCCCTGAGAGCCAGTAGTGGTAACCACTGTGCTGCTCCGAGGTGGCTGAAATAGGTGCCAGAAATTAAAAATACTTAACTTACAAAGAACAAACATCTTTCTATCAAATAAAACCAGAAAAGGTTACTTTTTTTGCATAATTTTGCAGCATTGTCAATCCTGTAATAACAAAAATATGATAATAGTGCTAGAATTTTCAGTTAAAAAGTGCTCATAGTTCAGTTATTTTTCGGGAAAAATTAATTCTGGCCTTGCTTTCAGCAGTTAATCTAATACAGTCAGATTTCTTTAGCAAATTGTATTTTTGTCTTTAATTCTGGAATAACTCCAGAAATTAAATGATGTCAATGATGCTCCCTTTATTGATATTTTTAAAGAGCGCATCCAGTTTTATGCTAGAACTGCTCTCTGTGGATCTCTGGACATAGCTTGTGAGAAAGGATAGTGGTGGGGTGGGCAGAGACTAGCTTATTTTAAAAGAATATCCCTGGTCTGAAAGCAAACAACGATGCTAGAAATGAACAGGTTCTAAGGAATTCCATTATTCATACGACCAAGACATAAGCTTCTCATTCTTGCAGACACCTGATTCTTTCTTTCTGGGTTCTATGAAAGATCATTTGTGTTTTCTCCTTTGAATTTTGAAGAACAGAACTATGCCTGAGATGCATCTAAGGATGATGCAGTAAAACAACTTAAATAAAATTACAATCCGACCCTTTTTTTCACTGTTACAATTGCTCAAATCCAATATTTCACTAGTCTTTTTAGATGCTGGTGTAGAAATAGTTAGAGGATGCAAGCCCTTAATTGTGTAAAAGAAATTCTATGGTCTGTTATCTTAATGAACCAGACTACTGCATCGCAATGGTCCAATATACATCTGCATGTTTTTATTTCAGTTGCTCTCATCCTATAACCACAAGTGTATTTTACAAAGTGTTTTTAATTTAATTCAAGAGTTGGAATACTTGGCAGTGATTTTGATCTATTGAAGGGTCACTGATGCATTAACAGAAATTATCATCATGGGCAGACAATACTTTAAGTATGGGTGTAGGTCTTTTGCACAGCTGAAGATGTTCATTTAGTCAGTAGAGAATACTCTTATGATGAATGCCTCTGTTAAATCATACTGTGAAAAGATATTGTTACATCTAGGATTTAATTCAAAATTTTCATGACCTTTGATCAGAGTGTTTCGTGCAAGGATAAATGAAAATAAAATATTAATATGGGAACAGCGCAGTGATGCCATATGGTGTCATTTGGAAGGATGGGATATTCGTGGGCAGATTTTTTTTTGGCCCTCAATACAATAAATTCTCGATTCATTACTGGTGCTATTCTACTGGAAAGGAGAAAAGAAAGCAAATGAGAAGATGTACGTATGAATGTAAATGCCTTGAATAGAAGTTATTGTCAACAGTGAAACATGAAGTGGTATTGTACATCCTTCCAGGATTTATTCTTCCTCTGTCATGAATTATGAAACCCAAGCCATCTATTGAATTTATTTTATAAACCATGATTTAGATGTTATCGAGAGATAGTAGGAACTGCAGATGCTGGAGAATCTGAGATAACAAGGTGTAGAGCTGGATGAACACAGCAGGCCAAGGAGCATCAGAGGAGCAGGAAGGCTGACGTTTCGGGCCTAGGCCCTTCTTCAGGAAGGGGGTTCTGAAATAAATAGGGAGAGGGGGAGGCTGATAGAAGATGGATAGACGAGAAGATCGGTGGAAAGGAGACAGACAGGTCAAAGAGGCATGGATGGAGCCAGTAAAGGTGAGTGTAGGTGGGGAGTTAGGGAGGAGAGAGTTCAGTCCAGGGAGGACGGACAGGTCAAGGGGGTGTGATGAGGTTAGTAGGTAGGAGATGGGAGTGGGGCTTGAAGTGGGAGGAGTGGATAGGTGGGAGGAAGGACAGGTTATGGAGGCGGGGACGAGCCATGGCTGCATCTACATCGGGGAAACCAAGCGGAGGCTTGGAGACCGCTTTGCAGAACACCTATGCTTGGTTCGCGCTAAACAACTGCACCTCCCAGTCACGAACCATTTCAACTCCCCCTCCCATTCCTCAGATGACATGTCCATCCTGGGCCTCCTGCTGTGCCACAACGACGCCACCCGAAGGCTGCAGGAACAGCATCTCATATTCTGCTTGGGAACCCTGTAGCCCAATGGTATCAATGTGGACTTCACAAGCTTCAAAATCTCCCCTCTCCCTACTGCATCCCAAAACCAGCCCAGCTTCTCCCCGCCTCCCTAACCTGTCCTTCCTCCCACCTATCCACTCCTCCCACTTCAAGCCCCACCCCCATCTCTTACCTACTAACCTCATCCCGCCCCCTTGACCTGTCCATCCTCCCTGGACTGACCTATCTCCTCCCTAACTCCCCACCTATACACACCTTTACTGGCTCCATCCCCGCCTCTTTGACCTGTCTGTCTCCACTCCACCTATCTTCTCCTCTGTCCATCTTCTATCTGCCTCCCCCCAGCTCCCTATTTATTTCAGAACCCCCTTCCCCTCCCACATTTCTGAAGAAGGGTCTAGGCGCTCAGCCTTCAGCTTGCCTGCTCCTCTGATGCTGCTTGGCCTGCTGTGTTCATCCAGCTCTACACCTTGTTATCTCTTTATTTAGATGTTATGAAGTGTTTAGATCAGAGTCTGGTTTTGACAATTCAAATTGAATGTTGACCATATTTAATAACCATCTAAGTATTTTAGCATGACATATCCTGAGATTTCATTATAACTGAACATCAATTACAGTAGCTGACACTCCTTAACTTTTCCCCTATGCTGCAGAAGCAGGGTGATTCATGATATGGTTTTGACCACCCTCTATCTGTAGACAATTGCTGCTTATCAAATTAAGTTTAAAATGCTTTGAGATTGTAGCCATGCTTCATGAACGATGATGTTGCATCAAACACTTGAGTTTCTTTGAGCGTTGGGCATGTTGGCACCTACATGTGCATGTACACACACATTTGCATGTCCACCCACATGTCCATGAGCACCAATGTAGAACTTCAACTATTACAATGCAAAGTTTTGCAAGCAATTTCAATCATGCACAAAGGGCAAGACTTTGAGTGAGTTAATGTCATTGTCTGCACAGAGTTAAAATCAAACCCAAAGTCTTTTCACAAATAGGAATACCACGAAGATGTGTGTGTATATGGGCTCTCACATTTGTAAATTATTACCAACCACATCAGTACATTGGAAATATTTCATTAGATTGCAAGTAAAGTTGCATTCACAAATGTAATTGTTCCGTACTATTTAAATATTAAGCATTATTACTGGCTGAGTTGGAAAGTGTGATCGGGGGAGTATTTATATTTCCCTTTGAGTTTATTAGCAGTTGTTAATTTGAATCAAAGATTATGTATTATACAAACACAATATAAGCCCAAGTACAGTTTAAGTAATGTGAAAAGATTGTATTAATCTATCACAAATACTAAATATTTGTAATCATTAAATTTCAATCTCCATCTTATTTTGTTCTGTGACAAAATCTGCATGCAGTATGTTACTGCAGTGTCTTTTGTTTTTAAACATTTACATTGTTGATTTACACTTTTCACACTGTAAAACAAAATCCTCCATGTTTACAATGTATACTCTTATTTCAAGTGGATGGATTTAGTGGCAGGTACTGCAGAAGGCTGGAATTATTTCTGTTTTTATTAACCTTTATTCTTTTAGACTCGAGCAATTTTTCAAACTATATTAGGCGTTTTTCTTTGCTTATAATATGATGTTGTATTGGTTGAAATTACATGTTAATATATTAGCAGGTATTCAACCAAATTGTTTTAAATCAAACTGGAATTGGTATTTAATAAGTCTGTAAAACTAGGACTTGTGTTTCCTTTATCGAACTGCATGACATTTAGTGGTTAATTTATCTATTATTAGCATTGTATTTTGTAATCTCAGCCTGACTGAATCCTTTGACATGATTGAGCATGCTATTTTCTCCAATGTCTCTCCACTGTTGTCCAGCTGGGTGGGGCTCCTGTCACTATTTAAATATTAAGCATTGTTACTGGCTGAGTTGGAAAGTGTGATCGGGGGAGTATTTACATTTCCCTTTGAGTTTATTAACAGTTGTTAATTTGAATCAAATTAGGCTGGATACAATTAGGTAACTATTACTTAGAATGGCTGGTTTCCTCTTGCCACAGTATAACCTCTGATGTCCCCCATGTATATACTTGGCCCTTTTCTGTTTCTCATCAAATGCCTCCCCTCAACAGCAACATCCAAAAGTGTATAGCATTAGTTTTCATTTCTGACTTCACGTTGCTGTATCTTACTGCCACCCCTCTCGGCTTCTTCACTGTTCCTAAATTATCAGATTGCTTATACAAGACCTGGTGCTTCATGAGCAGAACAATACTGCATACGGGCCGAATTTTGTTTTCAGTCCCTGCATCAAACTCTGATCCCTAACTACCAGCTCCATTCCTCTCCCTGATAATAGCTGGAGACTAATCTAATCTGTTTACAAATGTCTTCATGTTTGACCACAATGAGCTTGCAACTGGATGGTTAGCCTTTTGCTAAGACTACCCATTCCCACCTCCATCACGTTGCCTTGATTTCATCCCTATTGAGTAATCTTCCAAGAATCTTTAGCTTTTAGAAAAAATCTGGAGGATTAGAAAATTGTTAATGTAACACCCTTAATCTGAAAGGGAACAAGACAGAATAGGTAGCTATATAGTCCAGTTAGCTTAACACTTGTTATTGGGAAAATGGAGTCTAGTATAAAGGATGTAATAGCATAATATTTAGAAATACATCAGAGTTAGTATGGCTTCATGAAGGACAAATCATGCCTGACAAATGTATCAACATTCTTTGAGGGAGACAACAAGCAGGATAGATAAAGGGGGAATCAGTGAATGTGATATATTTGGATTTTCAGAAGTATTTAGGCTACTTAAGATGAGATCCTACAGTATTGGAGGTAGTATATTAGCATGGATAGAGGATTGACTAACTGAAAGAAGTCCAGAAAGTTGGGATGAAGGATTGTTTTCAATATGGCAACCTGCAAGTACAGGAGTGCCACAGGTTCAGAATTGACGCCACATTTATTTGCGATTCAAATGAACAACTTGGGATAATAAAATGAATGTAATATAGCCAAATTTGCATATGATGCAAAAATAAGTGGGAAGACAGTTGGTAAAGATGACAGAAAAAGAGGTTAAGTGAGTGGACAGAAACTTGACAGATGGAACATAATGTGAAAAATGTGAGGTTGTGTGCTTAGGCAGGGAGAATAAAGGAGCTAAATATTAAGGACAGTTTTGTAAATCTTCCTGCATAAATCACAAAGTTAGCAAATAGGTTCAGGCAATAGAGAAGGTAAACTGAATGATGGCCTTTATTTGAAAGAGAATGGACTATAAAAATGAGCTAGTACTGCTAAAACTGTACAGGACAATAGTTAGACCTTACCTAAATATTGTGAACGGTTTTGGTCCTCTTATCTAAAGAATGATGTATTCACATTGAATCCCAGAGAATGCTCACTTCATTGATTTTTGAGTATGAAGGGATTACTAATAAGAGTTTGAGTAGAGTGTCTCATTAATTGAAACTTAGAAGAATGAGAAGACTGCCTTATTGAAATGTACAAGATTCTTAGTCTTGACAGAATGGATGCCGATTGATTGTTTCTCCCTCGTGGGAGAGTCCTGGACCAGAAGGCATAATATCAAAGTAAGAGGTCATCCAGTTAGAACAGATGAGGGGGAATTTTTTTCTGAGAATTGTGAATCTGTGGAATTCTTTGCCAAAGAGGGCTGTAGAAGCTAGGTCATTAAGTGTATACAAGGCTGAGATGGGCAGATTTTTAATCAGGGTTTTGAGGATCAGAAAGAAAAGTGGAATGAGGATTATCAGATCAGTCATGATTTTATTGAAGATCAGCAGACTTGATGTGCCAAATGGCCGTCTTTTGCTTCTTTGTCTTATGATCTTCTGTTTCAACTCATCTTCTGAAACTCTTATTCGTACATTCATTACCTCTAGACTTTCCTGTGTCAAAGCAAAGGACTGAAGATGCTGTAAATCAAACAAAAACAAATTGCTGGAAAAACTCAGCAGATTTAGCAGCAACTATGGAGAGAAATCACAGTTAACATTTTGGGTCCAGTGACCCTTCCTCAGAACTGATGGTCACTAGAAAAACGTTGGGTTTTTTTAATGCAGACCGTAGGGTGGAGAGGAGGGGGAAGGCATGCATGATAGGTGGAGATAGAGCCCAAAGAGAGAGAAAAGCAGTAAGACAGATAATGGAATGGATAATGATCAACCTAGGAGAATGAATAATTGCTAATTGGGACTGATAGTAGCTAAGAATGTGTTGGGAGTGGGACAAGGTGTGGGGAAGGCACTCAAGCCCTAAAATTGCTGAACGTAATATTGTCTCGAAGATCTGAGCGTTCTTAAATAGAAAATCGGGTGCTGTTCTTCCAGCTTGTACTGAGCTACGCTGGAGCACTGCAGCAAGCCTGAGACAGATGTTGGACAGGGAATAAGGTGGTGTGTTTAAATGGCAGGTAAAGGAAAGCTCAGGGTCTTTTTTGTGGACAGAACATTAGTTTTGGACTCCCGTACCCTAGGGAAAAGACCTTGACTATTCGCCCTATCCATGCCCCAAGGAATTTTATACACCTCTCCATAAGGTCACTCTTCAGCCTTTGACACTCCAAGGTAAAAAGCCCCAGCCTATTCAGCCTCTTCTTATAACTCAAACTGCCCAGTCTTGTTAACATCCTTGTAAATCTTTTCTGAATCCTTTCAAGTTTAACAACATCTTTCCTATAGCATGGATACCAGAATTGAATGCAGTATTCTAAAAGTGGCCCCACCAGGGTCCTCAACATGACGTCCGTACACTCAGCGATTCCTATCCTTGGTGCACTGACAAACGAAGGCAAACATATCAAATCCTGCCTTCACCACCCTCTCTACCTGAAACTCCACCTTCAAGGAACAATGGACCTGCACCCCTACGTCTTAAGAAAAATGGCTCGTCTAATTCCGTGCTCTTGAGCACTTTTGATTTTAATTGCTGCATTTTTCGTGGCCATGCTTTCCGTTGACTCAGGCCTCAGGGCTGGAAGTTCTTCCCTACACCTCTTTATCTTAATTTCCCCTCTTTAACCTACTCCTTAGAAATCAAGCTTTTGGTCATCTGGCTTCATATCTTTATGTAGCGGTGTGTCATATTGTGTCCTAAAATGCACCTGTGAAGCACTTTAGGGCCTTTTAATTGTATTTGCATCTAAGTTATTCATGTTAAAGAATGCATTTAGTGGAGAAACATGATTCAGAAAGACATTCAAAAGTAGATAAACAAAAGGAAATGGTCAAAAGCTTAATCAAAGAAATTTTAAAGATGGTCTTAAAGAAGAAAAAAAAAGCAAGAGACTTCAGTTGAGAATTTAAGATCTTGGGCCAAGCCTGGTGAGGGTATATTGGTGCAGCAAATGTGAAATGTGGGGTAAAATTTAAATCCATCAGAAGAACAGAACATCAAGGAGTTGGAGATAGTGAGCGATGAAGACATTTTGGCATGCTGAAGATGTTAAATTACGCGCATTTGGGTTTGAGAGATGATGTAAATCTACAGTGATGTGGGTGATGGAACTGGAAATGGGCACAGAGTTTTGGATGAGCTGAAGATTATAGAGTGAGAAGTTCTCTGTTGGATTTGTTGAACTCGCAGACATCAAGAGGTTTTCAGCATTTGACAGCATTAAAGCTATCCTTAACTTCCAAAAATTCTAAACTGCAGATTTTTTTGTAAATAACTGCTAACCCCCTTGGTGTGCATATCATGTTTCCAACAGTTGTTAAATAAATATTTCTATTTCCTTGTGTCTAGCATTTGTATAATAAATTTTACTGTTATTGTGCATTTATGTGCTCTTCAGATGTGACTTTAACCAAATCAAGCTGTTGAGATTGATTTTTTTCAATGATTACCAATGCTGTAATTGCATGGTGTAAAGTTGACTTTTCTAATGTAGATTACCACCAGGAAAAAAATGGTTTGTATGAGCTGTACCTCAAGTGTATTGTACTTTTCCATTTTGTTGTATTTTCCCATTTCAACCAAAGAAAAACTGAGATCAATTGATGCAAAGTTCCTTCATAAAATGTATTCTGTCCAATTTCCACTCTAGGGGCCTGGTGAGGGCATAGTAGTTAATTGTTTATTTTTCCACAATTTATTGATCGACACACCCTCTGTGAAAGGTTTGTGAATGGGATGTCTAATGGGCATTTTGTTTTCTCTTTGAAATATAAGCCTCTAAAATGAGTCTCAAATTTAAAAACTAGTGAGTACATCAAGGTGGTTTTTTTTTTGTTATTCTCTATCTGCAGTAAAATTATGTGGTTCTTTTTACACATTTTATATTGGAGGTGTTTATTGACTCTCATTACTGATCACCAATAGGGTTTTACTAAAAATCAAAAGAACTGTGGATGCTGTAAATCGGGAATAAAAACAGAAGTTGCTGGAAAAGCTCAGCAGGTCTGGCAGCATCTATGAAGAAAGGTCAGACTTTTGGGTCCGGTCACCCTTTCTCACGTTTTACGTCCTGTTTTGAATGCTGCAGCTATGGAATAAATGCCCCACATGATGCTTGCTAAAATATTTTGAATCAGTTTATTTGAATATAATAACGTGTAACCATCTGCAATCTGAAAATGACAAACGATCACAAACTGAATGCTACACTGACATCATAAGTGAAACTGTTATAGTTGTCTCTGTGTGTAATATGTATATTTGTGAGAATGTCTGAAATGATCGGTGAGGAGCTGTCATTTATCATGGATACCATATCATTTGGCGTTTTAACTTTATAGATTATATAAACTACAAGGATTTTGTAATCCACTTTTAAGTGCTTTGACTGGTCGGTCAAAATGATATGACTAAAAGATCTCATCCACTCTTATCCATTGAACCCTGAGAATAGGTAACTGTTTCATAATTGATGTTCAGTGGCTCCCTGATCATCTAGCATTTAAATGCCTTTATTTATATCGATTAGGTAATGCTACTGCTGTAACTTTTTTAAACCAATGTCAAAGACTCCAAAGATAAAACAGCAAGAATCCAGGTACTACAAAGGAAATAAGTTGTTTCTAATTGTTTTCAAGATTTTTGAATTCTGCATTCATTGCACATTCCTTTTTGCCCTGAGAAGGTAGTATACAGTCTCCTTTGAAGCATTGCAGTTTGTGGTGATACAGTTGAGACGCTGTGGTTAATTAAAGAAACCCAGACATTGCTGATGGGCAATTCCGATCTCATGGTACTATTTAATGCCAAGGAAAGATGGAGCTTTTATTGGCTCGATGTGGCTTTCTACTCGTCAGCGTACTCCTTTAATGTTATCCAAGTCCTGCCATGGGGTGCTCCATTGTTTGAATTTTGTGAATTGAGATTTGCATCAGCTTTATGGCATTGTACCAACCAAGTTTGAAAGCTGTCCAATTTCCAACTCCCCAGATCTTCTGTAACTAAGCTTTTGGTCATGTCCTGTAATGTTTTATGGATATTATTTATGGAATTTATTTTCTTGCACCTCTGAAGTACTTTGGAGCTCTTAACTCAATCCCTCAAGGTTGCTACCCAAATTGATAGGGTTGTAAAGAAAGTGTATGGTGTGTTGGCTTTCATTGGCAGGGGAATTGAATTTAAGAGCCGTGAGGTTATGCTGCAGCTCTATAAAACTCTGGTTAGACCACACTTGGAATATTGTGTTCAGTTCTGGTCACCTCATAAGAGGATGGATATGGAAGTTTTAGAGGGGGTGCAGAGGAGATTTACCAGGATGCTGCCTGGACTGAAGAGCAGGTCTTATGAGAGGTTTTATTGGTAGAGGGATTGAGTTTTGGAGCCGTGAGGTCATGTTGCAGCTGTACAAAACTCTGGTGCGGCCGCACTTGGAGTATTGCGTACAGTTCTGGTCACCGCATTATAGGAAGGATGTGGAAGCATTGGAAAGGGTGCAGAGTAGATTTACCAGGATGTTTCCTGGTATGAAGGGAAGGCCTTATGAGGAAAGGCTGAGGGACTTGAGACTGTTTTTGTTAGAGAGAAGAAGGTTAAGAGGTGACTTAATAGAGACATACCAGATGATCAGAGGATTAGAAAGGGTGGGCAGTGAGAGCCTTTTTCCTCGGATGGTGATGGCTAGCAATTTTTTCTGTTCCCCTGAGGTATGTAGTGTCTGTGATACCTCCATGGCAACCTGCAAAAAATCTGTAACTCCCAAAACTTTCATAAAATCCCATCACCCAGATGATTGCATCCTAAACCTTCTAGTTTTCAATGGGAAAATGATTAAATTGAAGAAACCAAAAAATGCAAAAAGGCTTTCAGTTTTATAACTAAACAGTTATGTATTTCAGTTCTTTCGAAACTAAGATGTTAATGACGTACCTTTTTAATAATTCAATTTTTTAAGAAAAATACAACAAGATATTTTGTTTCAATGCAATACGTGTGGAACTTAATTTACAATTAACTTTTCTGATTTTTCACTTGTCCTCAATACTTTACATAATCTATTCGATCTCTTCCTTTATCCTTCTTGGAATTTTGTCCTTTTTGGAATTTCCTCCTTCCATTTCTGGTAATGTATATTTTATGGATACTTTATTAACTCCCGCAACTGTTCACACTAGGCTTCCTTCCATCTCACTCATCTGAGGACTAGATTTATTTATCCTGATTTCTCTCAGTCATGTTTTATTTCCTTTACATACAAACATCCAAAAATGAGCAGGAGTAGACCATTTGATATTTAGCCACTGTAGCCTGCTCTGCTGTTCAATAAGATAATGGCTAATGTGATTGTGACTGTTAGTCTACATTCCTATCCCAGCTCCAATAACTCTTGACTTCCTTGTTAGTGAAGAATATACCTACCTTTGCTTTAAAAACACATGGAACACTTGTGTGAACATGGCAGGCCAAGCAGCTGTGTTCATCCAGCTCCACATCTTGTTATCTCGGATTCTCCAGCATCTGCAGTACCTATTATCTCTGGAACGCTTGTGTATTGTTTCAATCCATTTTCCATGCAAAAACATTCAAAATCATCCCTTCCTCCTTTAGCATTATTTGTATCGGAGAGACTTGGTCAAAGACCATTGCAATTAAAAGTCTTAGGCCATGGAGTTGATTTGTATAAGCTTTACTTTGATTTCAAATATGGTGCATGTGCAGTGTGTTTCTATCTGTTTTCCTTATTTTTCACAGGTTTTCATTTGCGTTGAGCCATTTAGTCTCTTTACTCTGGCTATTTGCATCTTCTTTTGTTAACATATCTCTGACTCATCTCATAGATCCATTGTATCATCAGTTTCTGTTGAGCAGGTTGCAGGCTACTACATTAATATCCTCAGTGACAAAAGGTACTGCAGATGCTGGAGAATCCGAGATAACAAGCGTGGGGCTGGATGAACACAGCAGGTCAAGCAGCATCATAGGGTCATCATCATCAGAAGGGTCTAGGCCCGAAACGTCAAGTTTTCCTGCTCCTATGATGCTGCTTGACCTGCTGTGTTCATCCAGCCCCACACTTGTTATCCTTAATATCCTCAGTGTTTGGTTTGTTGATTTTCTTTCCCAACCTGATAAAGACCATATATGTGATAACGTGTTTTGATTTTCTTTATTGATGCTGCCAGACCTGTTGCCTGTTTTCATTTCTAACTCCAAATTTGGAGGTTTTCCTTTTAATAATGTATCTTCTCTGTGCCTCGGCATTAGAAATGTGACATACCCCCTGATGTGTTTTTTTACTCTGTCATCTTTGACTTGTACTTTAACTATTGTATATTCAGATTTCGTGCCAATGCTGTTCTCACCTGATTAGTAGGTGATCTGAGCCGACTTATTCTCTCTGTTTCTCTTTGCCCTCTCTTCCTTCCATCCTCTACCAGAAACACTTGCCTCACTCCTCCACCCTGTTCCAATAGCACGCTCTCAGCTCAGGAATTTACCAAGTGAGACTTGAGAGTCAAAGCATGTTATCTCAATGTATGAATCTGTCAACTCTGAACCTAATTATTCAAACAATCTCTTTGAAAAGCAGTATTAATTTTAAAGTAGATGTGAAGCATAATAGATATGTGCATTTTACTGTTGTCAACAGTGAAGTTAATTACAATTAGGCTTTGGTTTGCAGCTGTGTAAATGGATGGATTTGTCTGTTAGTGGCAATGCTTACTAAATTATTCTAAAAATATTTCTCCTGCTGTTATTGTTTAAGATCTTGTGATAGCTCCCTGGACAGAACTTTTACAGTTAAGAAGCTCACGCTTTATTTTTGAAGTGCAAAGTTTATATTTGTAGCCCTAAAAGGTTGCTTTGCACATTTCACATCATATTAGCATGTGTGACCTAGAAACATTTTAGAGATATACTGATCCTCTCCCACTGTTTCTTCATTTGACTCTCATCAGTGGTTACTATAGTAACCGTGCACTCACTTTGCCTTTACAGAGAGGAGCTGAAGCTGGCAGCAGCCCAGAAATCCCAGCAGCTGGCAGCACTGCATGAAGAAAACGGCAAACTTGCAAGCGAGCTGGACAGAAGCAAGGACGAAGTCACCAGTCATCAGAAGGTATGTGCTGTGAAAAGATGTTTTGGATCTTTCCACACCAAAACATGCTGACAATTTTAGAATTTCAAAATGTATAACATCAATATTTGTTAGTTCCATAATCAGAATAATCTAGCCTCATTTTTAAATACTTTATTTATCCTGTTGTTTTTCCTATAATTTTATTCTACAAATCACGTTTTAATTTAATATGTAATCGTGAGGAATGTTTTTGCCAATTGTGTAATGCTGTGTTAGCTACATTGATGAATGATCATGGTAAAAATCTTTAATACAGTGTTTCTTTTGGTCATTTTAAAGCTTTAGAATTGGAATGTCTATAATTACAATCCCTACATTACATGTTACCCCTAGTAACATGCATTCAAAATCCTCTATTTGCATAATTCAGTTTTTTTGTCTTGGTGTATGGTGGACATGCGTTTATAATCTAACTTTGTGGTAATAACTACATGAATGAATTATATCTGCTTGTGATTTTCTTAATTTTTTTTCCTTAAATTCCCTAAATACCCAAATTTTGTCTGCTGGATTCTGTCTGTTTATATTGACTTATGGAGATATGGTTAGCTTGTGTAGGCACTTGGAAGCAATAGTCTGCAAGCAACACTAACTTAAAATTTTCAAAATTCACCGGAAACAATTTATTTTTGTTGTTTTGTATGACTTAATTTTGTAATATTTATGTAATTAAATTATTTGTTTGCATACTATAGATTTTTTTTTGTTTTATGTAAAAGGGTTTCAGCTCATCACTAATTGTATTATCTTGGATGTTAAGTAATAAACTACATTATAATTTTTGTGGTAATCAGAATTCAGATTAAATAATATTAACAAGTTTCCAAGATATTTTATAAAAATAGTTCATTACTGACATTTTCCTTAGATAAAATTAGTTCATAAACTGAGATCACGTGCTGATGAAGACAGAATTAACTTAACCCTGAACGTGCATAAGGCTAAGTTAATACCTAAGTGTTTTCTAACTAGTAAAAACTTGTCCAAAAAATATACTGTACATCCCAAAAATACATGAGCTTCAGTATTTAAGTACTGAAATATTGCACTGTACTTAAATATTTGGATTTAGCCAGGCTATTGTAGGTAGCAAACAGCAGTGAATCTGTTAAGTGGCAAAATGTTACATTATCTACCCTCAAAAATGCTAGATCAACAGTCCTGATGTAAAGACAGGCTGTCTTGTGAATTTTTAAAAAGTTGCTTTATTAAAAAATTGGACAGTATATTTTCCATATTTGTACCAGATAATAGTTATTTGACTTCCTCAATTCCATAAGTATGAACTTTTGTGGCCTGGCTGTTGATGCTTCACTTAGTATTTCACTATGGGTAGCTTTGTACTGTAAAGCTAAGTTTGCAATGAATTGAATCAAGGCGATCCAAGAGCTAATATAAAACTCTAGTAGCAAGTGAGGAAAGAAGACTTTTTCATGTGGGGCAAAAGTGTCAAGATTTTGGGAAGTTGGAAGGCTTGCATTTTGACCCATTGTGACATCTTATGCAGTCTAACTGATTTGGTTCTTTCCAGCTACGGTTGAAGATTTCTTCTGCATGTGCACAATCATTCCAAAAAGATAACATTCCCTTCACAGTTATAGCAGGATTCACATTTGTAAAATACTAGTCTATTTTTAAAACTGTATTATAACTTATTGAAACTTAATTTATTAAATGGTTTCCTGTTTTATAAACATGATCATTTACACATTTTACAGTAGTTAAATTCCAGTAAACTGATGTTTATTCTTGCTATCAAGCAAAAATCAACTTTGAAGGTCAATAGTATTTAAGCTGAACAGAAGCCACGGCATCTGTGAGCCTGTAACAAAATGCCTTGTAAAACCACATTCATTATATTAATTAACAGCAGACTTGCATTTTGTAACCTCAGGATATCTCAAAGCCATTTACAAGCAATGGAGTATTTTCAAATTATTTTTATTGTAGTAATTTTGGAAACATATCTCTATCATTTAAAAATTCATGGACATCTTGGCCAGGAGTCACAAGCTTCTGTTGATATGCAAGAAACATCTGTGTAAAGTAGGACAGCACCAAAATGAACTTTCAAAGCACTGAAAAGAAACATTTTAATGCAGTGTAGATTTTAATTATATCAAGAATGTCCTTATGTAAGGACATGATAAACACGTTGGCTGAACATTGAATGGAAAATAAACAGTGTCTAAGTCAATTACTTTGAACCTAGAAACATGAAAATTCTTTTAATTCAATAAATCTGATATTGTACTGACACCAGAAAGAATATGTTGGATTGGCAAGATATAATGAGCGATGTTTTACAAAAATCAATGCTGAGGCCTCGGGATAACAGTGTGGAGCTGGAGGAACACAGCAGGCCAGGCAACATCAGAGGAGTGGGAATGTTGACGTTTTGGTTTGGGAGTCTTCCGAAATGTCAACTTTTCTGCTCCTCTGATGCTGCCTGGCTTGTTATGTTCCTCCAGCTCCACACTGTGTTATCTCTGACTCCAACATCGGCAGTTCTTACTATCTCATGTTGAAGCCTCAACTGCGTATAATCTATATCAATAACTTGGATAAAGGGACCAAATATATGATTGCTAGATTTGCTGCTTTTCATTTAGTCATTCATGGAATGTGAATATCATTGGATCAGCCAACATTTATTGCCTGTCCCGAATTACCAGGGAGAGGGTGGTGGTGAACTTGAACCAACGGTGAACGACTGCAGTCCATATGATGTAGATGTAGTGAAGAATTCCGATCCAGTGACAATGAAGGAACCGCAGTGTAATTACATGTTAGAATGATGCTTGGCTCAGAGGGAAACTTGCAAGTAGTGTTGATCCCATGCATCTACTACTTTTGTTCTTTCAGGTGATAGAGGTTATAGGTTTAGAAGACCTGTCTAAGAAACCTTGGTGAGTTATTGCAGTGGATGTTGTAGGTCATACATTGCAATGACACACAGAACAGCCATTAATGTACTTAAATCATTGAAAAGCAGGTGATTATCAACATTATTAGCTGCACAAATTAAAAATGTGTGTTGGCTTAGCGGTAGCACTTTCATACCTCAAACAGAATGTTGTGTATCCAAAACCCATTCTAAAAATTTGAGCAAGTAATCAAGGATGTCTCATAATTTGCGTTGAAGTGCTACACTGGAGGTGCAATGTAAAATCGAGGTCCTTTCAACTTTACCAGATGAATGTAAAAGGTCTGTTATTCGAAGAAAATAAGAAAGAGTTAGTCAATGGAAAAAGGCCCTTCAGCCCAACTCATCCATGCCAGCCAGGTTTCTTAAACTGAACTAGTCCCATTTGCCTGTGTTTGGCCCATATCCCTCTAAACCTTTCCGATCCATGTACCTGTCCAAATGTCTTTTAAATGTTGTAATTGTACCCTTCCTCTGGCAGCTTGTTCCATATACATGCCAGCCTCTGTGAAAAAGCTGCCCCTGAGGTCCCTTCACCTGGACTCCAGGTCAGCATGTATCCCTCAATTAACATCACTAAATGTTGTCATTATTTCACTGCTATTTGTTTGGCACTTCTGTGTGCAAGCTGGCTTCCTACATTTTCTTACATTGCATTAATGAGTGCACAACAAAGATATTCACTTGGCTGTAAAATGCTTTAGGAGAGCTGACCTTTTAACACACATGCTAAGTTCTTTATCTCTGGGTGAAAGTAAAAAGAAATTAAAATAATGAAATCCTGATTTTAAGCCCTGAAGCATTTTTGAAAAATGTTTCCCTTCAAATTTCTACCAAAGTGTACTAAATTGTTTTGCTATGGAAAGCAGTTTTAACAAAGTATTATTGAGTTTCATAATTTTTGTTCTAAAATCAGATTTTTTTTTTGTACAGTTTTCAGTCTAGTGTCTACAGTTTTAATCCTCTGATAGGGGCAAATTATGTCTCGTGGAAGTGCAAATAGTTTATTGAGCAAATGCATCATTTCATATCACAGAAGCAGGCTGTTCCACTTAACATATATTTGCTGGATCTCCACAAAACCAAATCTGCTAGTCTCATTCCCATGCAACCCCTTAAATTTTTTTTCTTCTGTTGCTTATTCATATCCCCTTTGAAACCCACATTTGAATCTGCTTCTTTTATACTCCCATGCAATACATTGCGGGTCCTAACAATTTGCTGAAACCCTTTTCCAAGCCCTCCAGTTAGTGCTAAACTTGATTATTACAGCACATTACAGGCTTTCTTCCCATTTTCTATCTTCTGTATTTGAGGTCATCCAAAACTCTGCTGTATTTGTTCTATTGCACATGAGCTTGTTAACCCATCAATCTCCACTCGTCCACATTAACTTCTGCCTAAATAATGTCTCAATTTTCATTATCTAAACTTGCTGTCAAATTCCTTCATGATGTTTTTTTTCTTTCAATCTGTCCTCCAGACCTATAACTCTCCAAGATATATGGAATCTTCTAATTCTAGCCTCTTGTGCAACGCTGATTTATAAATACTGCGCTATTGACAGCCACACTTTCAGCTGCCTACCCCTAATCCCTGAAATTCCCTCTTGAAATCTCTCTAGCTTTGCTGCTAATTTAAGGTGTTCCCTAAAGTCTAACTCTTTGACCAAGCATATGGTCAGCTTATTGTCAAATTGCGTTTGAAAATGTATTTGTAAAGCATCGTGAAACATTTCAAGGTATTAAAGGTGCTATATTATGAGAGTTGTCCCTCACATTTGCCCATTTTAGTTCTATCTACATTAGAATCATAGAATGGTTTGTAGCTTTGTAGGAGGCCATTCTGCACATGGTGGCTATAGTGGCCCCCATAGGAACACTTCACCTACTGTCACTTGTCTTTTCCTTACAGCGCTGCAAAATTTTATTTCTCTGATAATGATCCAATTTCCTTTTGAAAGCATCAGTTGACCTTGACTCTGGAGCATGATTTTCTTTGCAAGCCAGGAAGGATTTATGCAGAAATAAATAGCAATATTGGTGTGCCTTCTCCTGCGCTGCTTCCAACGCGTAGCATTCATCTCATTAAGTTAGCAGTCAAATATTCAGGAATTAATACTTGTGGTAGTTATGATGAGCATGTAAATATTGGATACTGTTAATGGCATTCATATTCTGTTACTGATTTGGGATTTATGTATTAATATAGCTCATTGGAGCTTGAGTATTTGAACAACAAATGTAAATGTTAGATGCCTATGTTAAAAGACCTTGGAAACTAAAAGATTTTGCTTTCACTTCAGCTCGAAGAGGAGCGATCTGCACTCAATAATCAGCTGCTAGAAATGAAAAAAAGGTAAGCCCTCCAAATTGTGACACACAATACCTGTACATGCATGTCAAAATATCCTAGTGCATCAGGGGAATACTTAAGCATAGGAGTTAACCAAATCAGCTTTTTAAATAATGCAGTAGTAACTTGGCTGCTAAATGTAAGTGACTATCAATGACAGGAAAAATAATTGAATGGAGTGATTGGATTGCTGTACAGAGAATCAGCAGGAATTGATGGACCCAATGGCTGCCTCCTTCACTGTACTGATACTATTAAATTGGCCCATCACAGCATACTATGTTGATGGACAAACATATACACTTTGTGTGTAACCATTTTACCCAATACTTTCCAAATTTATTTTATAAATTTTCAATCATTTATAATGATCAAAATTAAATCATAATTTCAGCATTGTAATTTTCAATGAATAAAGTATGTCATATTACCTTAAATACTATTAATCAATCAATCGTTTTCAAATGATACAATTCCAATTTTAACGGGTAAGTTTTACTCGTGCATTTCTTCGTTGTCTTAATGGACTGGAATTGTTCAATTAATGCATTCTAGGAGTTGGCAAAAGAGAATTTTACTGTTTCATTAACAACCAGCAGCTGCATTACGAGGTTAGCTGGTTTTTTAAAAAAAATCAAAATTTGATAACTCTTTCAGAAATTTAGACCAAATTTACTTTAGAAATAATTATTTTTATGATAGTCACAATCTGACTGGTTTCATGGAAACACCCAAAAGTAGTCATTTATGTAACATGTGCTGGAAAGCAGAGATTGATCTCAATTTTAAACCTAATGGAAAACTTCCTGTTCCACAATGTACAATTCAACAATATTTTAGGCCACTTTTATACTCGGCCTCTGTTAAGAATTGCTGATCGTGAAATAGTAATTGGATATGATATTTTTCTGTTCAGCAATTTGTCTTTAATACATTTGCCAAACTCCCCAAGTTGAAAATTTTAATGTTTGGAATATTTTTGGAACTGGCTCATTGTAAAAGCAAGGAAGCGGATTTAACAAAAAAAGTAACTTTAGCATTGTAATATTCAGAAGATTCTTTGTCTTATTTTTGAAACTCCAATCATTACAATGAGACATTTGTAAGCTTATTTAATATTCAAATTTTACTGCTGAAATGATGACGAGATCTAAAAATAAACATGACCAGAACTAAGTACTCCAAATGTGGGAAATCTGAAGAAAGAACAATTGAAAATGGCAACAGGTCTGGCAGCATCTTAAGTTGAGAGAAACAGAATTAACACTTCAGTTTAATGACCTATCAGAGCTATTGTGATGAAAGTTTACTGTTGTGAAATGTTAAATGTGTTTCTCGTTCCATAGTTGCTGCCAGATTTGCTGCGGATTTTCTGTATATAACTAGGTTAATAGAGATTAATCTATAATATAGATGGAATTTGAATTTTTCAAACTTTTCCAGTTAATAAAGTAACGCTTATGAAAGTACAGTTATGTCAATATTATTTAATAATCTGTAGTCATTTGTCTGCAATGGAATTATTTAATAAAGTAAAAAGGACATTTTTACATATACAAAACTTTCTTGCACTTAATTTCAATGCAAAAGTTTATCTTTGTTTTAAGAAAATGTAACAAGTTTCAAATGATAAGGAATACATTCACTCAAACAAGTTCCTCTGCCATATTCTGTGACCCGGATCTTGCTCCGTTGAGATGCAATCAAGCTCAGAACATTACATCTAACCAAAGAAGAGATGCTATTGCTTCTGCTTTATGTTTATACATGAGTAGAAAGAAGGAATATAGCAGGAATGTGGATTATGGATGTCCAGTATAATGTTCTCAAAATTTGTGGATGTAGGCAAACCAGACTGGATCTGAATTGAATTGTGTGCAAGTTAAATGTAGCATAGACAAGCAGAATGATTTTGTTAATTTTGTCCAGAATGCATTTCCTGAAGGAGAAACATTTGCATTCTACTTATGTGGAAAAATGCAATGTTATGAGCATAATTCCATTTCACATGCAGCAGTACCACTGTTAAAATACCACTGTATATTCCACTTCTGCATTCTAAATTCCATGATTTTTAAAATTAGGCCATTACTTTTCAAGTTTTTTTGTTTAAATTTGAGGTCACTAAAATGCTTCATCAGTTATTTGGGTCACTGTTGAAAATATATGTAAATCCTTTGAGAGCTCAGGGAAGTATTTTCCCTTCCTACTTTTTCCTAAAATTATATTTTTAAAAATGACCTCCTCTTTCAGTCCAACTAAACCTAAATACATAAAGAAAACTTGGACTATATCTGTTGTTAGTATTGCCTGATTAAAGTGGCAAATTCTACCTTGCATCTAGTGGGAAAATAACACAGCAGCCCTCATTATTTCAGGGGAAAAATCAGGAAGCAGTTGAATTTGCATATGTTAGCAAAAACCTGATCACCTCTGATTTTCCAAATGTCAAAAATGAACCTGTGCTGTAAATGTTGTAAATGGATATCTATTTCAGTGAACATTGACTTGTGTTTCTGTGCTAACGCAAGCTTGTCAAAGAAGTCACTGTGGCTTGCAAAGTGTCATTGTGTCTTTGCACTACTTATAAAACCTCATCTCACTCCTTTCTCTCTCCTTCTCCTAATTTTGCTGTCCTTGCTAAATCTGTCTGTCTTTGATGGTAAGACTGAAAAAAGTCTATCCACGTTACAATAAGTAGCCAAAACCAATCGAACTATATTTTTTGTACATACTATGGCTGCAACCTTCCTTTACTGTGTCTTGCTTCTGTGTGAATTATTTCAAGCAGCTTTTTAACGAAATAAACCATTTAATGCGGAATTATGTAACTTCCTGGATTGTAATTTGCATTTTTCCTCCATGTTTCTAACATGTGCTTCTTGTTATCTTGCATTTTTAAAGCTTGCCCAATAACACTTCAAGGTATTTGCTTCATGACTAGACTTTTTTCTTACTTTCATAGTAAGAGGAGAATCTGGGTGATGCAAGGAACCTTTGATACAAATTGAAAAAACAAAAAGCACTATTAAATTTGTTTAACAGAAATGTTTGTAGTTTGTCTCAATAACTTGAATACTTGTTGGATTCCTGTTAGTTGTAGATAATGCTGGTATTTTGAATATCTAGTCTTTAAGTTTCAAACTTTCAACTGATAGTTGAGAGCTTTAGGTTCAGAATACATTGTTGGATATACCAATGTAATTTTCTAACTTGATCATTAGATTAACGTAGCCATCATGATGGCCACTTATTTAAGTTAATATAGTGTATAATTGTTAGAAATACTTGGATTACATTTAATATTTGAGGATTTTCTAAAAATTTTTCAGTTTGTGTGATTATTCTACAATAGAATGCAAACGCACCCTGATGAAATTCTGCAAAGCATTGTGCGTAGCAGCTGGGACGTCATAGTCGCAGAGTCAAACAACACGGAAACAGACCCTTCGGTCCAACCAGTCCATGCCGAACATAATCTCAAACTAACCTAGTCCCACCTGCCTGCTTCTGGCCCATATTCCTCAATCTTTCCTATTCGTATATCAATCCAAATGTCTTTTAAACGTTGTAATTGTACCCACATCCACCAGTTCCTCAGGAAGTTCATTCCACATGCAAACTACACACTGTTTAAAAAAAAAAAAAAAAAAATTGCCTTTTTTAAAAAAATCTCTCTCCTTTCACCTTAAGAATGTGCCCCCTAGTCTTAAAATTCCTCATCTCGGGTAAAAGACAACTACTATCAAGGAGGTAGCGAGAACTGCAGGTGCTGGAAGTCAGAGTCAATACAGTGTGGAGCTGGAGGAACACAGAAGGTCAGGCAGCACAGAGGAACCAGAAAATCGATGTTTCAGGTCGGGACACTTTATCAGGACTGGGGATGGGGAAGGGAGCTAAGAAATCAATGGAGGGAAGTGGGGTGGGGCTGGGTGTAGGGAGGTTGGGTGGTGATAGGCGGATGCAGGAAAGGGGTTGTGGAGATTGGTCAGTGGGCATGGTGGGGCGGATAGGTAAGAAGGAAGATGGACAGGTTGTGTCAGGTCAAGGAGGTGGGGACGAGTGTGAGGGTTGGACATAGGATGAGGCCGGGGCTGGGGAGATTTTGAAACTGGTGAATTCTATGTTGAGGCCATTGGGCTGTAAGCTCCTGAGGCGGAATATAAGATGTTGTTCCTCCAATTTTCATGTGGCCTCATTGTGACATTTTGAGGATGGACATGTCGCCAGGGAAGTGGGAAGGGCAGTTGAAATGGCTGGCAACCAGAAGGTGGTTTTGATTGGAGTGTACAGAGCGCAGTCGCTCCGTGAATCTGCCCTTGAGTCTGTGCTTGCTCTCTCTCTGATGCCCAGGAGACCACATCAGCAGCAATGGATGCAGTAGACCAGGTTAGAAGACATACAGGTGAATCCCTGTCAGATACGGAATGTTTGTTTAGGGCCTTGGATGGAGGTGAAGGGGAAGGTGTTGCACTTCCTGTGGTTGCAGGGAAATGTGCTGGGTATGGTGGGGCTGGTGGGGAGTGTGGAGCAGACGAGGGAGTCTCGGAGAGAGTAGTCCATACTGAAAGCAGACGGGTGGGGAGGGGAATATCTCTTTCGTGGTGGGGTCTGATTGCAGGTGGCGAAAGTGGCGGAGGATGATGCGTTGGATTCAGAAGTTGGTGGGGTAGTATGCCAGGACCAGGAGGACTCTATCCTTGTTGTAGGGAGGGGTTTTGACGGCAGAAGTGTGGGAAATCCATGTCCAGCCCTCCCGCTCATCCCCACCACTTCTGCTGCAGTGAAAAAAGTCCCAGCCTATCCAACCTTTCCTTGTAACTCAAACCTTCCATACCCAGCAACATCCTAGTAAATCTCTTCTGACCTCTCCAGTTTGATGTCCTTCCTATAACTGGGTGCCCAGAACAGGATAGAGTATTCCAGAAGAGGCCTCACCAATGTCCTGTACAGCCTCAACACGACTTCCCAACTCCTATACTCAAAGGACTGAGCAATTAAGGCAAGTGTGCCAGACGCCTTTTCAACCACCCTGTCTATATGTGACTCAAACAGTTTTTTGATATCCTGTCAAGTGAATCGAATTGGCTGAGGACTGGTATCTGTATTGCTGGGGACCACTGGAGGAGGCGGAGATGGATCATCCACTCGGCACTTCTGGCAGAAGATTGCTGCAAATGCTTCAGCCTTATCTTTTGCAATGATGTGCTGGGCTCCCCCATCATTGAGGATGGGAATATTTGTGAAGCCTCCTCCTCCAGCAACTTTGTCCACCACCATTCACGACTGTGTGTCAGGCCTGTAGAGCTTAGATCTGATCTGTTGTTTGTGGGATCGCTTATCTCTGCCAATCACTTGCTGCTTTCGCTGTTTGGCATGCAAGTACTCTTGTTTGGTGGCTTTACCAGATTCACATCTCATCCTCAGGTATGCCTGATGCTGCTCTTGACATGCCCTCCTGCACTCTCCACTGAACCAGGGTTGATCCCCAGGCTTGATGGTAATGGTTGAGTGGGGCATATGCCGGGCCATGAGGTTACAGATTATACTGGAGTACGTTTCTGCTGCTGTTGATGGCCCACAGCGCCTCATGGTTGCCCAGTCTTTAGTTGCTCGATCTGTGTGAAATCTGAACCATTTAGCATGGTGGTAGTGCCACACAACATGATGGAAGTTACTTTCAATGTAAAGGCGGGACTTCATCTCCACAAGAACTGTGCGATGGTCACTCTTAACAATACTGTTACGGACAGATGCAGCTGCAGCTGCAGCTGGCAGATTGGTAAGGATGAGATCAAGTATGTTTTTCTCTCTTGTTGGTCCCCTCACCACCTGCTGCAGACCCAGTCTAGCAGCTATGTCCTTTAGGAGCCGACCAACTCAATCAGTGGTACTACTGCTGAGCCACTCTCAGTGGTGGACACTGAAATTCCCCACCCAGAGTACATTTTGTGCCCTTGCCATCCTCAGATTTTCCTCCAGGTCCTGCTTAACATGGAAGAGTACCGACTCGTTAGCTGAGGGAAAGGTACATAATAATCAGCAGGAGCTGTCCTTACCTATGTATAATTTGAAGCCGTGAGACTTCATGGAGTCCGGAGTCAATGTTGAGGACTCCTACCCCTCCCGACTGTATACCACTGTGCCACCACCTCTGCTGATTCTGTCCTGTCGGTGGGACAGGACATATCCTGTGATGGTGGTGTCTGGGGCATTGTCTGTAAGGTATGATTCTGCGAGTGTGACTATGTCAGGCTGTGGCTTGACTCGTCTGTGAGACAGCTGTCCCAGTTTTGGTACTAGCCCCCAGATGTTAGTGAGGAGGACTTTGCAGGGTCGACAGGGCTGTTTCTGCTGTTGTCTTTTCCGTTGCCTGGGTCAATGCCAGGCGGTCCATCTGATTTCATTTCTTTGAGACTTTGTAGTGATTGGTACAACTGAGTGGCTTGCTAGGCCATTTAGGTGGGCAACTGAGAGTCAACCACAGTGCTGTGGGTCTGGAGTCTCATGTAGACCAGGTGAAGGTGGCAGCTTTCCTTCCCTGAAGGACATTAGTGAATCAGATGGGTTTTTCCGACAATCGGCAATGAATTCATGGTAATCAGTAGATTCTTAATTCCGGACCCTTTTTTTTTTCAATTATTGAATTCACATTCCACCATCTGCCGTGGTGGGATTCGAACCTGGGTCCCCAGAACATTAGCTGGGTTTCTGGGTTAATAGTCCAGCAATAATACCACTATGCCATTGCCTACCCTGTATCCAATATGTATCCAATTGGCAAGATCACCCTGAACCCCATGAGACCGAACTTTATGAATTAGTCTACTGTGTGGAACCTTGTCAAAGACTTTACTAAAATCCAAAAAATAACATCTACTGCTCTGCCATCATCAGCCTTTTTGATGCCTTCCTCAAAAAACTCAGTTGTGTTGAAGTTGTACAAGATAGTGGTGAGGCCACTTTTGGAGTACTGTGCACAGTTGTGGTCGCCCTATCAAGGACACTATTAAATTGGAGAGTGTTCAGAAAGGATTTTCAAGAAGATTAGCAGGACTGGAGGGTTTCAGTTATAGGGAAAGACTGGATAAGCTGGGACTCTCTTCTCTGGAGAGTGAGAGGTTGAGGGCCGGCCTTATTGATGTTTATAAAATCATGAGGGGCATAGATACAGTGAATAGCAAAGGTCTTTTCCCCAGGGTAGGAGAGTCCAAAAGTAGAGGCATACGTTTACAGTGAGAGGAGAAAGATTTAAAAGGGACATGAGAGGTAACTTTTTCTCACAAGATAGTTCGTATGTGGAGTGAACTGCCAAAGGAAGTGGTAGATGCAGGTGTAGTTACAAGACATTGGGACAGGTGCATGAATAGGAGTGGGTTAAAGTGATGTGGGCCAAACAGAAGCATGTGAAACTTAGTTGGCCTGAAATATGGAAGATGGGAGCAGGAGGAGGCCATTGGGTCCTTCAAGCCTGTTCCGCCATTCTTCATGATCATGGCTGATCACCCAACTCAATAGCCAAATCCTGCTTTCTCACCATAACTTTTGATCCCATTTGCCCCAAGTGCTATATCTAGTTGCCTCTTGAATACATTCAATGTTTTGGCATCAACTACTTCCTGTGGTAATGAATTCCACAGGCTCACCACTCTTTGGGTGAAGAAATTTCTCCTCATCTCTGTCCTAAATTGCCTACCCGGAATCCTCAGAGTGTGACCCCGGCTCTGGACACACCCACCATCGGGAACGTCCTTCCTGCATCTATCCTGTCCAGTCCTGTTAGAATTTTATAAGGCCCTATGAGATTGCCTCTCATTCTTCTGACCTCCAGCAAAAACATTCCCAACCTCGTCAATCTCTCCTCACATCAGACCCGCCATTCCCAGAATCAGCCTGGTAAACCTTCGCTGCACTCCCTTGAAAACAAGAGTATCCTTCCTCAGAAAAAGAGACTAAAACTGCACACAATATTCCAGGTCTGTTTCTGTGCTGTATGACTCTAAAGAAATACCAACGTCCCAGTTCATCTAAAAAATGTAAATTTCAAACCATGTAAGATCATGCACCTCCCCAATATTCCTTCTTCCGACCATATTCAGTCAGCCCTAAAATGGACGCAACCCTTTTAACCATATGACAGCAAGTTTTGTAGAAAATTTCTCTCGCCTGAAGAGTGAAACAAAAATGCATGGTGTCTCTATATATTAAAAGCTCAGTTTGAAATCTGACCAGTTCCCTTTCTGGCATTTCCATGATCAAAACGTCAGTGGAACTATTGTATTCCATAGGGTATGTGTAATCTCTCTATAATTATTCATTTATCTTCAATCCCATTCCAAGCTTTCTATGAAGCAGGAACTTATTTAATGGAATTGATAGGTACAATATCAACTATTTCTCTTAATTTGGAAAGGCAAGTCTGCTCCAGTGGTTAGAAAACTTTATTCTCTGGAACTTAAATTTAATTTCTGCCCTGACATGCTGATTAATTTCTTCTTTCAACTCTCTCTCACTGACTGTAACAAAGTTCCAAAGAAAATGAGTTTGTACAATACGAAGGCAGTTCTCTGACCCACCCAGATAATGGGTGCGCAAAACTGAAGGATTACATTCACGTCAGAGGCCAACAGCAGATTTTCATGCTTTGGTTTAAAAATAGAGGAGAGAAATAATTATTTAGAGAAATTGTTATTCTTCGTCTCACATTGTTTTGCGAACAACTGTTGATGACACTAGGGGAGTAATGTTTTGACTGTGCAGCTGGTGGAAATTTCACCCACTGATTGGGCATATCAAAAGTTCAGACACATGCTGTTTTATTTCCTGATGATTTGAATTAATGGCTAGAAAAATCTCATAGAGCATGCCCTAATTTCCAATGTATCAACTGATGCCATAAAGCACTAAATTTATTTTTGGAGAAATTTAAGTGCTGCAATATTTATTCAGGTTTCTGTCACAGGACATAAACTCAAATTTATTTGTCAGTCTTTCAACACGCAATTTCAACTCATTGAAAATCTTTAACATATAAGATTCATTGCATTTTCTATGGTTTTAAGATTTTTGATCACATTTTGATTGAAAATTAGACGAAACTCAAGCTGTAGCTGAACCTGAACTCTGTGTTTAATCCATTTCATGAAACATGTGAACGGGTACTACCCATTAGTTCCAGATACGATATGGCAGTTGGATATATTAAGCAATAGTATTCATTTGTAGATATTTCTATGCGTTTTTACCCTAATGGATTATGGTTGAAAAGTTCAGAACAAGATTTGGTCATCGTACATAGCCATTTGTAATGGAAGTGATAGGAATTGAAGTACAAGTCAGAGACTTCACATATTATCCTTTTTTCTGTTGTATCCAAGATCACTTGATCCACCAACTCCATTGTCACCGACGTTCTTTTGACTGTATCTGTGTCCAGCTAAGCTAATCAATGTTATTTCCTCATGCCAAGTGAAAGCAAGTGAAGGCAGCTAATGCTCACCTCTGGTGATTGGCAGCCTCCACAGCATGTCTTCAGCAAAGTGCTGAATCTGAAACTGAGCGACTGCCTTTTAACTTCACTGCCTGTCCTGCTGACATGGTGAATGCATGCTGTGCTCACTTGAAGCGCTTTAGTTTCAAGACAAAAGCAAGTGAGGAGGCAGGGTTAAACAGCTACAGCTTCTGGACAGTGCTGGATTGGGGCTTTGGTGTAGGTGGTGTGGATGCAGGAGAAAGTAATTAAACAGTGTTATAGAACAATCATGGGTTGATTTGTGAGTAACTGTTGTTGGAGAATGTGTTTATTACTGATATTGCAAAGGTTTCTTTTTCAAAGCCCTTAAGTAAATGCAACTATTAGCAAGCTGTTTGAGTATTGGTAAAGTCTACTGGCAATAAAAAATTGACTGGGAGGTGGAACATTTTATTAATTATAATTTAATTAACGTTATGAATTAATTAACACAAACATATCAAGGTATGTAATGAACTGCAGATGCAGGATGTGGAGCTTCCGAATGCCAGTGTGATTCAGAGCAAACAAGAACGTTGGCTCAGTCAGTGGACTGGAGGCCAAGCTACAAGTGCTGTAGTATATCAGGAAAGGGGAGAGTTGCTTGGACACTTAATTCCAGAAGGAGATCTCACCCTTTAATCTAGAGTCATCTGATTTGGCCAGTGCTCAGGAACGGCAGGGTGTGTGACTGCAAGTAAAGCAGGAGTACAGGAGCTTCACCTTTTGCAATTGTTCAACAGATTTGAAGTTCTTTCAGCTTGCAGTGAGTGCTTCAGGGTGAATGAGTTAACTGATCATGACAGCATGGTTCAGGAAGCCATTCAAGCAGAGTTACTAAAAGGAATGTAATAGTACTAGGACATGGAATAGTCAAGGGGACTGACACTGTTCTCTGCAACAAAGAGTGTTCATCCAGGCTGCTCAGTTGTCTGCCTAGTGCTGGTGTGTGGGATAACTGCTCTACGCTGGAAAAGAAATTGCAGAGGGAGTAGACCGATCCAGGGGTCATGTTGCAAGTAGGTACCAATGACCTGGGTAGAACTAGGAAAAAGGTCCTGCTGAGTGTTTATCTGTAGCTACGGTCTGGATTAGAAAGCAGAGCCTCTAACATAATCTCTGGGGTTATGACCTGAGCCACATGCAAATTAGCATAGGGCAAATAACATTAGAGAAATGAAAGCATGTCTTAGACTGGTGTGGGAGAAGTGAGATCCAGTTCATAGGGCACTAGAACCAGCACTGGGGAGAGTAGGATCTGTACTGTTGTGATGATCTACACCTGAATATTCTGGGACTGGTTTTGTGGCAATCTGTATAATTAGGAAAATAGAAAGGGCTTTAAACTAAACAAGGAGTGAGCGATCAAACTCAGATTGATGTTGCAAATAAAAAGGTAGAGTTGAGACAGTAGAGCAAAATAATAATGTGGAAAATGAAGGTTAGAGAACTTCCGGAAGGGACGTGGGGGAAATTTTTCTGAAATGCTCAGCTATAATTTCCTTAAATATAATTTAAATATTTTCCCCATGACAAATGTCACACTAAATAGCCTAAAGTTTCCTGTCTTCTGCCTCCCCCCTCAAATATA